>OY743185.1:16410681-16685434 GCA_963555705.1 Ligustrum vulgare
AAGTTGCTTTAGTCTTTGTCCACTCTTTCATTGAAGCAGCACTCCTCATGAAAGGGCAAGCTTCGGCTCATAACAAGGTCTCCTAGCTAGTGATGGTTTGTTGAGTGCTAATGGCACATTCTCCTTCGTCTTCTTATCCAAGAGGGATTTGAGTTAAAACATGATTTTTGAAATTATACAAGTTTCATATCAATTTTAAAATTTGCATTTATAATTACATTATTTATGTATTTTTCCCATTCCCTTTCCCAAACCCGGCAAACTAATTTCGAGGATTTACATTCATCGCCCAAACCCTCCTCCTCAATCCCGCCCAAATCATACTCACTTTGTCCACAGACTTCATTTGTTTTTGTTATATATAACTACTATTTTTGTTAGAATCAGCAATGATATCAATGTAAGAATCTCTATTTTTCTTTTACTTATTTGAATTTATAATTTTCTAATTGTATTTTCTGAATTGAGATTATATGGATTATGTTTATGCTGATTTTTTTTTAAGCGATTTGATTTGGGAATCTTAGTAATGGATTGTGATATTTGATGTCTACATGTTGGCGTTCTTGTGAGTTTATTACCTCAATTGAATTCGGATTATTGTATTCAACAGATTAAAGTTGAAATTTTAATAAATTTTGTAGTAATTAGCATTCAGGTTCCTTTTTGCATGTTGCCTTAATGTCCTAATAATACATAGATGATCATCTATTCACTACAACAAAATGGGGCTTTTGCAACACTTAAACGACAACATTTAATAATTAAATATTGCTAAAAGGGGTCAACGACAACATTTAGTCATTGAATGTTGCCTTTGATTCATATTTTTGAGATTTATATCTTTTTGCAACGTTTGAAGATTGTTGCGATAAGTTAAAATTTTTGCAATGCTCAAATTAAGCTTTTGCAGCGTTTTACAAACGTTGCAAATGATTTACCTTTTGCAGCGTTTAAAAAACATTGCAAAAGCCTGTGCTATTGCAACGTTTAATAAATGTTGCAAAAAATAAGCTTTAAACAATGCAATAGCATTTTCGGGAGGCTAATTCACATTATTTAAGGATTGTGGACTTAAAATATCAATTTATGAAAGTTGGGGATTGAGTTGCAAATTACTAAAAGTTTATATTCAAACATAACCTATCAAATTCTCACACGGTCGCACCTGACTCTCAGTGATATCTCTCGACTCACTTCTCACCTGCCTCCCTCCCTCGGCCTCCCTCTCGCCGGCGTACCCCACCGCCGTCAACAGCCTCCACCCCTGGTAAAGACACTCCCCTCTTCCCTTTCCCCTCCTTGTACACGCAGCACACGCAGTCGCGCACACACAGCCCCATGGTCACTGCCTCACACACTCACGGGTTTACACACACACCCGAACACAAACATGGATATGGGATGTTATTATGTATGTGGTTCATGTGAAATTTCAAATTTTAGGTTTGTTTAGATTTCGAATTTTAAGTTGTTAATTTAAGAAGGAACCGAAGAAAGCCTGACTCTCGATTTTTATTAAAAATTTTAGTCCGTAATTGATAGTCCCACCGCCAGCCTATTGGTTTTTTTCGAAGATAGCTTTGTGGTTTCAGAGGTCATCGCCTGTTATTGAAGTCTTAGATATAAAGGTATGATGCTTTGTAAATAAGATTTGATTTGGGTTTTGGTCGATTTGTATGTTTGGGATTCTATTGATCGAAATTATGACTTTATCATCTGTGATTTCAGAATGGTTCTAATAGTGATTTTGTGAAAATGAACCTGGAGCTATATGTGATTTTTTTTTATGCAGTTCTATATAAAATGAATCTAGTTCTGAATGAGATGAGAAACTGGTTCTGTATGTGGTGTAAAATATGATTTGAAATTGATTCTAACTGGTTCCATGTTTGAGGTTTATAATGCTATTACAGCTAAATGTGATAATAGGTGTTGACAATAGGTGAAAAGTGATGGTGCCTGTTGTAGTCGTTCTCAATTTACTCTCTTGTAATTAATTGAGATTTAATGGATGTAATGGTCTCTTTTGTTTAAAGTAGAAACTGAGTCTGAGCTTTTATATGAGCACAAACAATTGAGTTTTACTGGTATATGTCATTCTCTTGTGTCTTGTTTTCATCATTGGTAAACCATTACCAATGCTAATCAGTTGCTTAACTTCCTCAATGTCATACTGCAGTTGGCTGTTCCTCAAAATACCATTTGACTTTTGATAATTAAATGTGAGGAAGTTAAGGCGATTTTTGTTGTAGTGATTGTATTGTAGATAGAACAAAAGGAATTGAAGAATTTTTAAATGAAAATTGATGGTATCATCTTGCGAGTCTACTGATGCCTAGAAATTATTTTGATCACAAGGGATCTATTAATATTGAGGATTTTTTATGGAATTTGGAACCAAATTTAATGTCCCTATAAGAACTTATATGAATGAAATACTCATGGTTTCCATTTCACCACAGTTTAACACTTTCAATGGCATTATAAGTGATAATGATTTATTTTTATTTTTTTTTGAGGAAGATTACTAAAAATTAATTTATTTTGTGAACGCCAATGTGCTTCAACTTATAATTACATATGTGATTCAAGTTTTGGAGATTTTAAGCTTTTTACAAGAAACTGCCAACATGAGATGTGGGATATCTAGAACTCCTGTGTGATGTATTTATAATTCAATGCGCCTTGTTTGAGACCCATTATTTGGGAAAACTTATGGTTTGAAATAGTATTTTTGAGAGTATTTTTGGGAGGATGTGTGGTTAAAAAATATTTGAAAAGTAAAAAATAGTAGGCTTAACTAAAATAGATGGTTGAGATTGAGTGTTGAATAAATTTGGTTTACAAAAAATGGGGGCTAAACGGGGGTGTAATAAGTAAATACTTGACTAAATGGAGGCTTATATATAACTTTTCTAAAATGTACGTGGTTAAAAAATGATTTTAAAAAATGTGTTGTTTATAAATTATAAACAAGTTTACTAAATGGAGGCTTATATATTGGGTAATGTTACTTTATCCGAAAATCTGGACCGGAAAGGTGACCGAAAAATTGTGGGCCGTTGATTTTAGAATTGATGTGATGTGTAATTAAATAGATTGTTACCATGCGTGTAGGTATATAACTTTATGTTAAATATTATGTTCCTGTAGCATGATTGATATAACTTTTGATATATATATATATAACTCCTGCCCAAATCCTGATAACTACTATTTTGTTATATATATAATTTTTGTTACATTACAGTTACAGTTTTAAAAAAATTCAGCTCCATCTAGTTGAAAATTCGGATCCGCCCCTGCTTGAAGATAATTGTCTTCCCCAACCCGTATCCCAGTCAGTACCACCAGCGACATCTCAACTCTACTGGGCAATCAATGAGTGCAGCACGTTTTCTCAGCGACAATTGGCTATAGGTAATTCCTTTTCTTTTCGCTTGGTTGTTATATTTTTCTTTTTTTCTTCGTCTTTTTTGCCCTTGTCTGCATTTTTTTTTCTTTTATATCTAGGTCTAGGTTTTCTTTTTCCCAATCGTTCTTTCAATTTTTCTTCTCTAGTTATTATCACTGACACTTCACAAAATTTCATCATCAAATTCTCGCAATTCAATAAAAATTCTCAAAAATACACCTGAAAACCCTCTCCAAACACCTAACACGCTTTCTCATCCCCAATTTCACTTCAAACCACTCTTCAGTTATAGTTTCTTTTAAAGTCCGGATGTTTCAACAGATTGCTGCAATCTTCCCGTGAGCTCGGTCTTCCTAAACTGCTGAAATAAATCAGACCAGGTTCGAGTTTCTGTTAATTTTTAGAATTTTTAATCCCCTTTTAAATCTCTGAACAGCCATTTTGATGTATTTTTTTTTTCAATTTGCTCTTCTGATCGAGACCAGGTTCGATTTCCTGAAATTTTAATCCCTTTTTTAGATCTCTGATGATTCAAATAATCTTTTCATTTGGGCTCGTGAATTGTCAATTGTGTGCTCTACTGTTGGAAAGACAGTACAGGTGTATTGATATAGAGGCAAAAAAGAGAGAGAGAGAAAGAAAGGGTAAATTTGAACTCCTTGCTCATGTTAACAAGGTACATGTTATTTTTTTAGGAAATGCTATAAAATGTATATCAACAAAGGATTAGTTATGGAGATGCTGAAATTATTTTGGGGAATATGGACACTGAAACGTTTCAATTTGATAAAAGATAGGGAATGAAATTGGGACAATGGCTTATGGTAAATTTGATTTGCTTCTCTCTTTGATTATTCATGGACGATGGAGGTTTAGGTGTGATTGTTCTCATAGTTTCTATTTATTTGGACATGGGTAAGCATAGACTTTTCAATGGAATTAGTGCCTTAGAAGTAAGCATGGCCTGGTATGGTATGGTATGGTTTGATATGGATTGTCTCAACCAAACCATTTTCATTATGAGTTTTCTTAAACAGAATCACTGTGTTTAGCTGAAGGAGAACCCTATTAAGATACAAGGACATAATAGAATGCTCCTACTTCTTGTATATTTTGTTTCATATATTGTAAAATGATGTTCATGGAAATAGACTCGGCTTAATTTAAAGTAGTTAAACAATGGATCTATTTGGATATACTTCTTTGGCATATGCTATTATTGCTATATGAAGTATCAAGTGCATATCCATTGTTGACGAACAAGAACGTGCTTGAAGTATTTCTCTTTCACGGTCATATAAAGTGTTAAAAATACAAATAACTAAAGCAATCACTTCTAAAAATCTTGCATAGCATGGCTTGTTAATGTGTTGTACTGAACTTTACATTCATAGGAGCATCAAACTCAACTTTGTGGACTGTGGTTTAGTCGGATAAAGATTGTGTTCTTTTATGTAGCTGGTGGTTAGTGGTTACATGCCATTGAATTTGAAGATATATTCTACGGTTGGATCCCACGGTGAAAAAGCACTATACTAGTATTTTATTGTGTTTTGGTTTTATTCTCTTTCTTTTGCCTTTTATCTTTTTGTCGTTATCATCTCGTTTTCCCTGGATTTTTTCTTCCGTTTGGGCTGTTTTCTTTTCGTTTTACTATAAGCTTATATGTTTATGTTGTTTCTTGATCTGATTTTTGTGCTGCATCAGTAGGGCAAACGGACCACTCTTTCTAAATACATGCCCAATGGTTTGTGCAATCTTGGGAATAAATGAATCTTTTATCCCAGAAGAACTTAATTGAATTTTGTGGATTACAGTGTCTTTATTCCTAACTTGTACCTATCCCTGTCACTCTTATACAAAATATATACAATTTAACTTTATGATTTAAATAATTTTCTATTGATTGACATTGGTTGGTAGACTTTCCAATGAAGAAATCCAAGGATCCTTTTGAAATTGCATTTGAGGAGCAAGATGAATCGCCCCCTGAATCCCCCACTGGCCCTGATGAGAATGAAGCAAAAACTCCAGGTGCCCTCAATCTAGATGTTAGTGGAGATGATGACATTGGTAATAATCTTCGTCCTACAGACCCTTCAACATCTGCAGCTGCTTCAAAACCCATTGGGACTGCTGGTCCTATTAGCAAGTCCAAAGAAGAAGACGAAGAAGAAGAGGAAGAGAACATGGATGTTGAGCTTGGCAAGTTCCCCCCTAGTGGCGATCCTGATAAAGTGGCCATTATGCAGTGAGTTTAGCTGATTCATTTGTGTGTGTGTGTGTGTGTGTGTGTGTGAAACTGATGCCAAGATATCATTGATTTCTTGGTCTGTGAAATTTCATTTAGAAATAGAATGATATGACATTAGTTCTCGAAATAACAAGAATTATAACGAAAATGAAGGACAGAGAATTGTAACTTTTTATAAAGGAGTCAATCTATGTTAAGATTTATTTGTGTTCCCATTACACATGAATCATAAATGTGAAATTTTAGAGCATCTCCAAGAGACTATTTTTAAAGAGCATATTTTGTAATTTATAGGGCATCAAGTTAAAAATTTTAAATACTCAATCAGCCTCTATTTTTAACACTTAATTTTACTAATTCCAATATGTGTTTTATTATTATTATTATTTTTATTTTATTTTTTTTTTTTTTTTTGCACCAACTTCCCTCCAAGTTATTATATTATTTCCCTCTATTTTCTTTTGTATAGCTACTTAGTTGGGTCAATACATGTAGCATTGAAAATTGGAATATCTTGAATTTTTCTTTACATTTTCCCAAACCACTTTTTAATGACGCAAATTTTTCGAAATCACTTTTCAACCACATATTTTACCTCAAAAGAATCAAAGTCCTTGTGTGGTTGAACAACCACACATTTTACCCCAAAAAAATCAAAGTCCTTGTTTGTAAAGAAAAAATCAGCCCCCAAACAGAGGCAATGGAGAATCTATTTTAAAATGTTAGAGTCTCTTGGAGCATAATTTTAAGGGTTGACTCTTAAAATAGAGATATTTCACTTTTAAATAGCCTTTTCGAGATGGTCTTACAGAGTTTATCTCATAAATATATGAATTGTAATTCACTTCTTTGCCAGGACTATTCTGTCTCAATTTACGGAGGGACAGATGAGTAGATATGAATCATTTCGAAGATCTGGATTTCAGAAATCAAACATGAAACGGGTATGCATCATCTCATTCCCGTGGTGTGCTCTGTGATCAGCAGTTCCTCCTCTTTCTCAATCTAGTATTGAGTGAAGTAATAAAAATGTTCAATTGCAGTTATTGACTAGCATAACTGGAAGTGCCAAAATTTCAATGCCTATGACCATCGTGGTATCTGGAATAGCAAAGATGTTCGTTGGGGAGCTTGTTGAAACTGGTATGCTGATTCAGTATTTGGTAATTGTTATAAGCTTTCAAATTATTCTCATGCTATTTATCTTTGGATTGGAGAGATTCTCTTGCTCATTATGAACAGAAATCATAAATGTTTTCTCTGTTTTATCCTCTGAAATAAAAAAATACAACAATGTAAACTGTACTGAAGGATACTCTACAATTTTGCAGCTAGGATAGTGATGGCAGAGAGAAAGGAGTCTGGGCCAATCAGGCCATGCCACATGAGAGAAGCATATAGAAGGCTAAAACTTGAAGGCAAGATTCCAAAAAGATCTGTGCCAAGGCTATTTCGCTAATAGAGCCTGATCTGGTAGTAACTTAGGAAAAGAAACACGAAATGTTTACATTTTCCTTTTTCGCGCTCAATTAAAATCATGAAAGAGCTTCCGTATTAAGCAAGCATTTGTATGGGATCTGATGATGTTCAGCTTCAATGTGGGTTGTGACTGATCTTTTCAGTTGTGGTGTTAAACTTCCTGTAGTAAACTGGTTCACTATCAAAGCTAAAACAGAAGGAAGGGGGGGGGGGGGGGGGGGGGGATAGGTTGGGATTCGAACCTTGGACCAAACCAAGGAAAGGGGATACTTGAGCATACTTAACCAGTAGAACACCTCATGAATCCCTCGTGCGACATTTAATTTTAAAGATAAAGAAATATAAAACAAAAATCTTTAAATGGATTATAGGCCACCCTCAACCTAATATGTTTACACTTCTCTCCAATTTTTGCTTATTGGTGCTCTATAGTTAGTCTCCAATCTTCTATTTTCAATTTTAATTTTTCTCAGTGGAAACCGGTGTTAAAATACTATCTGTACAGGCGTCAAATTAAAATGACAGGTTAAGATATCAATTGGCCAAAAAAAATGGTCGAAAATAAAGGTAAAAGTTGAAGGTTACAATATATCCTTTCAAAATCTCAGGCATTAAAATTTCCACATATCTAAAAAAAAAGCTTCATAAATACCAAGTTAAGCTACATGTACATATAGAAAAAAGGTTCAACGCAATTGGGTAGGAATGTTACAGCAAAAAAGGCACCCAGAAGAAAATATCCCGATGCTGTCGACAAAGATAGTACCTTGCATAAACAGTATAGAGAAACCAAAGCAAACAAACAAACAAACAAACAAAATGAACAGTAAATTGACATAACAACATGATGAATCTACATAGTCCTCATAATGGGGCTAAGCTTGTTCGACGGAGCTGATACTTCTTCTCTGGTGGTGGTATATTAGGCAACACCTCCAGATCCTGTAAGTGTAGTTCCAGAAGTGAATAGAATTATAGAAATAAAGGGCGTAAACATAAGAGGATGATGAAATTTGCACATCATTTGTAAAAAAGGGCTTCTAGTAATTGAATGGTAGATGTTGCAAAGGGGAGGGCAGAATAGTTATGTCATGTCTCATTAATGGAGTTGGAAACTCGAATTCTTAAGAAGATTTTAGTATCGATGTCTTTTAAACAAGAGGATTATTAGGCAGTGACATAATAAAATGCTAGGCTTTGGACGGACCCTCTAGCAGTTTATTGCTGCTGCTATTTTTTTTTTCTTTTCGGCACAACAGAGATAAACCTCTCCCTCTCAGAGAGTATACATATCTCCATCCCAGCTATGAATTGTCAAAAGGTTTTCCCTTCAAATTTCACTACTTACAGACTAGCCTTTTCAGCTTTCACATACAATTGCAAAGCCTTCTCTGACAACATATGCAAGAATCCGTTATTCCTAAGAGTTAAACTCTTCATGAAAACTAAGAACCACTAGTACAATTTCCTCCATATGCAGCCCAAAACAGCTCCCGCTACTTTTAGAGCCTATTTGGTAATGTAATTTTTAAAAGTTTTTAAGCTTTTTTTATGAACGTGTGGTTTTAAAATGTTTGAAAAGTCAAAAACTGTGAGCTTGACTAAGAATTGATGATTGAAATTGAGTTTGAAAAGTTGAGGTTAAAAAAATCATTTTACGAAACAATCTCTTATTTACCTATTTAAATTGGGATTTTGGAGTCTTTAAATTTCTACAGTAGAGCATCTTTGCCTCTAGTTCTTGAACGCTTGGAACACTTTGACGATTTCCTCGAGTCCTCAATGATTGGGAAAGAAACTCAAGGTGAAGACAAAGGTCACATTGAAAAGGTGCATCCACTCATGGTCATTCTTTGGAACGGACTTGAAGAAGAATTTTAGGGATTGAGGTTAAAGATGGTGAGTGTTGGGCGGTGAGAATAGGAAAGGGGATGGGGTAGGTTGGGATTCGAACCTTGGACCAAACCAAGGAAAGGGGGTACTTGAGCATACTTAACCATTAGAACACCCCATGAATCCCTCATAACAACTATATGCGACATTTATTTGAAAGATAAAGAAATATCAAACAAAAAACTTTAAATGGATTATGGGCCTCCCTCAATCTAATATGTTTACACTTCTCTCCAATTTTTGCTTATTGGTGCTCTGTAGTTAGTCTCCAATCTTCTATTTTCAATTTTAATTTTTCTCAGTGGAAACTGGTGTTAAAATACTATCTGCACAGGCGTCACATAAAAATGAAAGGTTAAGATATCAATTGGCCAAAAAAAAAATGGTCAAAAATAAAGGTAAAAGTTGAAGGTTACAATATATCCTTTCAAAATCTCAGGCATTAAAATTTCCACATATCTAAAATAAAAAAAAATAAATAAATAAATAAATAAATAAAAAAGCTTCATAAATACCAAGTTAAGCTACATGTACATATAGAAAAGAGGTTCAACGCAATTGGGTAGGAATGTTACAGCAAAAAAGGCACCCAGAAGAAAATATCCCGATGCTGTCGACAAGGATAGTACCTTGCATAAACAGTATAGAGAAACCAAAACAAACAAACAAACAAAATGAACAGTAAATTGACTTAACAACATGATGAATCTACATAGTCCTCATAATGGGGCTGAGCTTGTTCGACGGAGTTGATACTTCTTCTCTGGTGGTGGTATATTAGGCAACACCTCCAGATCCTGTAAGTGCAGTTCCAGAAGTGAATAGAATTATAGAAATAAATGGCGTAAACATAAGAGGATGATGAAATTTGCACATCATTTGTACAAAATGGCCTCTAGTAATTGAATGGTAGATGTTGCAAAGGGGAGGGCAGAATAGTTATGTCATGTCTCATTAATGGAGTTGGAAACTCGAATTCTTAAGAAGATTTTAGTATCGATGTCTTTTAAACAAGAGGATTATTAGGTAGTGACATAATAAAATGCTGGGCTTTGGACAGGACCCTCTAGCAGTTTATTGATGCTGGTATTTTTTTTTTTTTTCGGCACAACAGAGATAAACCTCTCCCTCTCAGAGAGTATACATATCTCCATCCCAGGTATGAATTGTCAAAAGGTTTTCCCTTCAAATTTCACTACTTACAGACTAGCCATTTCAGCTTCCACATACAATTGCAAAGCCTTCTCTGACAACATATGCAAGAATCCGTTATTCCTAAGAGTTAAACTCTTCATGAAAACTAAGAACCACCAGTACAATTTCCTCCATATGCAGCATAAAAAAAGCTCCCACTACTTTTAGAGCCTATTTGGTAATGTAATTTTTAAAAGTTTTTATCCTTTTTTTATGAAAGTGTGGTTTAAAAATGTTTGAAAAGTCAAAAACTGTGAGTTTGACTAAGAATGGATGGTTGAGATTAAGTTTGAAAAATAGAAGTTAAAAAAATCATTTTACCAAACAATCTCTTATTTACCTATTTAAATTGGGATTCCTGGAGTCTTTAAATTTCTACAGTAGAGCATCTTTGCCTCTAGTTCTTGAACGCTTGGAACACTTTGACGATTTCCTCGAGTCCTCAATGATTGGGAAAGAAACTCAAGGTGAAGACAAAGGTCACATTGAAAAGGTGCATCCACTCATGGTCATTCTTTGGAACGGACTTGAAGAAGAATTTTAGGATTGAGGTTAAAGATGGTGAGTGTTGGGCGGCGAGAATAGGGAAGGGGATGGGGTAGGTTGGGATTCGAACCTTGAACCAAACCAAGGAAAGGGGGTACTTGAGCATACTTAACCATTAGAACACCCCATGAATCCCTCGTAACAACTATATGCGACATTTATTTGAAAGATAAAGAAATATCAAACAAAAATCTTTAAATGGATTATTGGCCACCCTCAACCTAATATGTTTACACTTCTCTCCAATTTTTGCTTATTGGTGCTCTGTAGTTAGTCTCCAATCTTCTATTTTCAATTTTAATTTTTCTCAGTGGAAACTGGTGTTAAAATACTATCTGCACAGGCGTCACATAAAAATGAAAGGTTAAGATATCAATTGGTCAAAAAAAAAAATGGTCGAAAATAAAGGTAAAAGTTGAAGGCTACAATATATCCTTTCAAAATCTCAGGCATTAAAATGTCCACATATCAAAAAAAAAAAGCTTCATAAATACCAAGTTAAGCTACATGTACATACAGAAAAAAGGTTCAACGCAAACTGGGTAGAAATGTTACAGCAAAAAAGGCACCCAGAAGAAAATATCCCGATGTTGTCGACAAGGATAGTACCTTGCATAAACAGTATAGAGAAACCAAAACAAACAAAATGAACAGTTAATTGACATAACAACATGATGAATCTACATAGTCCTCATAATGGGGCTGAGCTTGTTCGACGGAGCTGATACTTCTTCTCTGGTGGTGGTATATTAGGCAACACCTCCAAATCCTGTAAGTGCAGTTCCAGAAGTGAATAGAATTATAGAAATAAAGGGCGTAAACATAAGAGGATGACGAAATTTGCACATCATTTGCACAAAAGGGCCTCTTGTAATTGAATGGTAGATGTTGCAAAGGGGAGGGCAGAATAGTTATGTCATGTCTCATTAATGGAGTTGGAAACTCGAATTCTTAAGAAGATTTTAGTATCGATGTCTTTTAAACAAGAGGATTATTAGGCAGTGATATAATAAAATGCTGGGCTTTGGACAGGATCCTCTAGCAGTCTATTGCTGCTGCTATTTTTTTTTTTTTGGACAGCAGAGATAAACCTCTCCCTCTCAGAGAGTATACATATCTCCATCCCAGCTATGAATTGTCAAAAGGTTTTCCCTTCAAATTTCACTACTTACAGACTAGCCTTTTCAGCTTCCACATACAATTGCAAAGCCTTCTCTGACAACATATGCAAGAATCCGTTATTCCTAAGAGTTAAACTCTTCATGAAAACTAAGAACCACCAGTACAATTTCCTCCATATGCAGCATAAAAAAAGCTCCCGCTACTTTTAGAGCCTATTTGGTAATGTAATTTTTAAAAGTTTTTATGCTTTTTTTATGAACGTGTGGTTTAAAAATGTTTGAAAAGTCAAAAACTGTGAGCTTGACTAAGAATGGATGGTTGAGATTGAGTTTGAAAAGTTGAGGTTAAAAAAATCATTTTACCAAACAATCTCTTATTTACCTATTTAAATTGGGATTCCGGAGTCTTTAAATTTCTACAATAGAGCATCTTTGCCTCTAGTTCTTGAACGCTTGGAACACTTTGACGATTTCCTCGAGTCCTCAATGATTGGGAAAGAAACTCAAGGTGAAGACAAAGGTCACATTGAAAAGGTGCATCCACTCATGGTCATTCTTTGGAACGGACTTAAAGAAGAATTTTAGGGATTGAGGTTAAAGATGGTGAGTGTTGGGCGGTGAGAATAGGAAAATATTGGAATTTTCATGGAAATAGAAATGTGTTTTTGATATCCAGGTGAGAGAGAAACAGAGAACCGTGCTATTGATTTGTCAAATGATTTTGTAAGTGTGTCTGAGGAAGTGCATATAAAGTGTTCCTTTGAACTATTGAGGTCATTTTGATCATTCTCGATCAATTAAGATCGTATTACAAAACTTAAGAAAATGTGTTCATTGTTAAGCGCACAAACAGGATGTCAAATGCAATTTAACAATGCCCCCTATATATGGGGGGTCATTTGTAGATTTTTCAAAATTGAAAATCTTCTAAAAGAACTGAAAGGCTCCCCTCATGTCTTTTAACAGCTCAAACTTCTACCAGAATGTATTGTTATTTGATTGTTTCTTACTTCCTTGTACAACTTGTATCTCTTTAGTTAAATTCTCTCTCTAGTTAAATTCTTGGAGATGGCATGGGGGTAGACAACTCAAGAGGAAAGGAAGATAAAGGAGTATCTGCTGTACTGTCACGAGACAAGTTGAGAAACCCAAGAAGTGAACAGGAGTTCTTAAAATCATGGCTGAAACCTTGATTATTCGTCGAATGCTCATTTCATTAACAAATCAAGCAAATATTGAAAACAATCTATTTCAGAATCTGCAAAAATCAACTTCAACGATATAAAACCAGTGCATAATGTACCACAGCCTACCCTAGACCAATTTCAAAAGATTGCAGAAAATCCTTTCGAAGTGATAAAATTGTAAGAGAAAGCGAAACTATACCAGTAGATATCTACTACATCCTGGAAACTTTTTTGTATCTTTGTGCCTGGTTTATTACGGACTGAGTGTGCAGGCCACTCAAAACATTTATTCATAATAAATTGCACAGGACTTCAATACCTATTGAAGTTTGACATTTCAAGACTAAAAAAGGAAAGTTTATTAGTGATTTGGTAAAATTCTAAACAAGTTCGCACGGTTCATTATCCAGAAGAAGAAAATATTACTATGTTGACACTAGAAACCACACTTTATTGTCAAAGGAAACTCCTTATCCTTAGAGGGGTTAGTTATCTATTAACAGAGCAATATATGCCATGAGACTGAGAAGTTGTATGGAAAGATAATTTTGTTTAGCAACATTTATCGGTCCTTCAGCACGAAACAGAATTTTTTCCCCCAAAGAAACATTCTACTTTCAGACTCTGGTACAACTTAAGAAATATTGACAATGCTTCCAATTATATAAGCATTTCCATTTTTCTAATTTTGCTCTTCAAATATATGCGCACTCATAAGATATTGAGCTTCAGAATGATCTTATAAGCTATACCTCTTTCTTAGTTCTTTTCAAGTCCTCAATTCCTCCATGGCTGGAACCCTTATAATCAAGCTTGTTCTAAATCTTTAAGTCATAAAATCTTTTATACAAAACCATTTAGTAGTAGAACTGTAATTTATAGTTTAAAGAGAGTAGCAAGGCATGTTTTATTCTATCCAGTAACCCATCATATTTCATTCTCTCTCAAGATATTGATGAGTCAGCAAAGTAAAATGTAACAAAAAAAAAGAAAGAGAAATGTTTCATAACAACCTAAAACGTCTTCAACATACAGTATGTTACATTAGTCATACCCTTCAATTGATCTGTGTATTTAGAGGGTGAACTGTTTACATGATGAGTCTTCGCAATCTGTTTGAATAATGGATATCAATGGTTTTATTTTCCTTTTTGTTTTCTTGATCCTTAACTATTAAATTTATTTTAAAGGGGACAAGATGTTAGGAAAACTACTCGCTGCATTAGCTGCTTCTCTTATACATTCTCTCTCAAACATTCAAAATCCACAAGGAATCTTTATCTTACTCTCTAGGGAAAAACAATTGCATGATTTATCAATAAATTTGGTGGGATAAGAACACAAAGGAAAACTCACAGCTCAAATGATATTACGAGTTAAGTTTCATCTAAAAAAGGGGGGGGGGGGATTATGGCTTCGTTAAAAGATTATCTATCCTGCCACAGGAATGACCTAAATTATATCTAAGAAGGGAACTAGATATATGTTTTTCATTTAACTTGTGTCTAACAAACCAAAAAGCTGGCAAATGTTAGTTAACCTTAATGTTAGTAAAGCACCCTGCAAGAAAATTTAAGATATTTGGTTTATTTCAGTGGGGTCAATTGACCCCACTGAGTTCTGGAAGAACATTGGGTAACATTTAGCATATGCATTGATTTTGGAATAATTAATGAAATGACCTTGACTAACATGAAACTGAAACAAAATGGAGAGAATCATTTTGGAATTTGAACTAAGGATTTTATGGAGAGTGATCTTTTGTGTTATTAAAAGAGGTTGCGTGATGGTAACTGGTAAATGATAACCAAGTGAGCAAACTGTGTACTCAAGAAGGGGGTTCAATGTGTTTTTTCTTTATTTTCTTTTGCTAATTTATGCATTAAATTTCTCCGCATTTATTGTATATATAACTGTGCATGTTCTGTTTCTAATATCTACACTGTATTTTTCACAGATGATCTAGAAAATTGAAGTTGCAGGATTTATTAATATACTATTCTTGGCAATTTAAAGATTCTATGTTATATTTATATTTATATTTAAGCACCATCGTTATTGAGACATATTTATCATTTTGTGGGTTGAATGTGATGATCTCTTTCATGATGGCAGCAAAAAAAAAGTTAGCTCGTGCAAGCACTACCAATAGAAATTCATGAATCAAATAGATTGGAGATAATTTGTGATACATACTCTTAATTTTCAGTACTGCCACCAAAAATAATCATTAGTAGGTAAATAAAGTGCAGATATGGCAAAGCCTTACCCTTTGTCTACTAAGCCTTTCATTCTCCTCCTCCAGATGTGAAATCTTGTTCTCCAGCTCATGAGTGTAAGCCTGCCAATCACAATGCAATATCTTACAGTCAAGATGAGCAGATGAAGAAAATACTATCCAAAAACTGGGTTATGAAAGTTCACCTGCTTCCTTGCTCTTGATCGTGCTGCAGATTCCCGGTTCTTAATCATTCTCTTTTGCCTCCTCTCAACAGTCCTTTTAGTCACGTCATCAGGAGCACGTCTCTTTCTCCCAGGTGTCTGTGTATCTGACGAAGTGCCCCCCATCAGAGGAGATGTAGACATTGTCATTTGTGTTTCAGGATAAGCTGCATCTATCATCAGATCTCCACCAATCGGAATAGAATGTTGGACTGACTGGCCAGGCATAAAAATCGGCAGCATGTTCTGTTCCCGTTGCTGCTGTGGGTTAATTAAAGGGAAATGATATGACATCCACTGAGCTTGCTGTTGTAGAGCCATCGGATCGGTAACCCCTAAAACTGAGCCTGAACCTTTCTCCATTGGAGATGACTCAGCAACCACCCCAGCCTTCACCAAGAAGTCCTCCAGGGTCATTTCACCAAGAGTAGTTTTTCTGTCAAGACTGTTCCTCTTCTGCCCCTGCTGAATATCGTGCCAAACCTCATCAACAGTCTTCTTGCTCAGATCCCTCGACAGTGTCATGCTTGACTGTCGATTCAAAGAGGAGCCAGAATTGGACTGGATGGGACCTTGTGCAGCAGACATGTAATCAACACTCCCCGGAG
Source organism: Ligustrum vulgare (assembly GCA_963555705.1). Lineage (NCBI taxonomy): Eukaryota > Viridiplantae > Streptophyta > Magnoliopsida > Lamiales > Oleaceae > Ligustrum > Ligustrum vulgare. Next base: position 16,426,824 of record OY743185.1, read on the forward strand.
CTTGATTATTAGCCTCGACAGTCCAAACGGTCTTGAGAAGTTCATCTAGATTCATGCTACTTAATGGTTTCCCTAAATCCCCTAATTGATTCTGCACCTCATCAAAAGTCAGGTTGTACAAGGATCCCTGCCTATCCAGTGGTTTTGATTTCGGTTCCTGACTTTGATTTCGCATTCGGGTCGGATCTGCCCCAATACTGTACCTACGGCCCCGATGAGATCCCATTGTCTGAGTTGCCATTTAACACCTCTCTTCTCTCTCCCACTCTTCAATTTCAACTTTTCTTGAAATTAATCCAGAAAACCCTTTAATCAACAGAAAACAGAACTCCTTAACTTAACCCAAGACAGTGCATGAAATTAATAAACAATCTATTAAATCAAAAGCTAAAAGAATCCATCAAATTAAAGAACAAAAATGCACTAAAAATTAATAAAATCCTGCAGGAAAATTAAACATGGGTACAGAAATTAACACCAAGATCAAATCCAAGAAAATGCACGAAGATATCAAAAAGGCAAAAAGAAAGGTAGAAATATACTCACCTGAAGAAGAAACGTTCGAGAAAAGATCAAGTTTGCATGCAGCGAGTGTGGTCCGACGTTCTCTACAAGAGAACAAAAAGCCCAGAAGCCTTTGCTGCAAAACCTGAGAACTCAATCTAGCTCAGCACAAAATAATAGTACATACATATTTATATGCCAAAACGGACAAATTAATAATAAAAACTATGGAATGGAAATAAGAAAACAGATATTCACCACAGAATTCTATAATATTTCTTTTTGGGTAAAAACACTGGAGGTCATCCAACTTTGAGATAAGTTTCACTTTAGTCACTTGATCTTTTCTTCAAACTCATTCTTCGTTACCTAGGTTTCAATTTCGTTTCAATTTAGTCACCAATAATAATTCCATTCTAACTGGCAAATAATTTTTCTTGCATTGAACTTTCTATGACATTATTGTTGAATTAGATGGACAGCGATGCAAATATTGTTTTCTAATTTTTCTCGTTTCAAACTCATTACTAGTTACTCAAGTTTTAATTTCATTTCAATTCTTAACGTAGATAATAATTACGTCCTGCATGGAAGATAATGTTAGCTTCCTGTGAGATTAATTATTGCATTAAATGGACAGCGATGCAAATATTATTTATAACTTTTGCTTGAAAACTTGATGGTAAATGTGATTTTTACAATGGTGAGTCGAAGACATTATAATCATGCAACTAGACAATTAACCAGATTTGTACATTCTTACTTTTTATTCAAAATATATTATCGGGCAAAAAAGGGTTAATTTGCAGATTAAGTTCTCAGCCTTTCAAAAAGTTATAAATACATTCAAACATTTGATTTTTGACACTGTACAATCCTTGCATATCATTTATTAACAGCATTAGACCCGTTTTGACAAAAGTGAAGAGCGAAATGGAGAATTCACTTAAAAATCCAAAAACGGAAGAGTTAGTTGCATATTTAGTTCTCAACCATTGATTTTTGGAGTCATACGTCTCTAACTTTTCGTTTATTAGCATATTATTACATCCATTATGATAGAATCCATCAATTTTGAATGATAACTAACCCACGTGCACTATCACATGAAATTATGAGGGAAGTAAGGAATGTCATTATTGAAAAATAACTAAAAACACAAACATTTAAAAAAATTGTAGTACACCACCTTCATTGTGCAATTGAACAATCATATTCTCAACTTATATTAAATTAAAAATAGTATACTCATAATTATACAACAGGCGCAGAAAAAACAAAAATTCTACCATTGTGTAATTTCTTATTGAGGAATACAAATCTATAGGTCTAGTTTGTTTCTTTTTAAATTGAAGTAGTTAACGCTGTTGTATTTGAATATGTACCTATTGTTCCGTTGTTCAATTTTCAATATTTTCAGATTCTGAGTTTATGTTGCCGAATTTTTGTACCATGAAGAAGTTATTGATAAGTGTATATGAGAAAGATGACCCCATACAAATCTTAAAATGCTGAAAACTGAACAATAGCAAAACATGCACAAATTTAACTCCGTTACACCAACAACATTAATCTCAATTTTATTAAAAATAAATTGGACCTATAGATTTTTGTTGTCATGCTCAGCTTCAAGGCACTCCTAATTACACAATGGTAGAATCTCCATTTTTAACACTTGTGTGTGTAATTATGAGTATAATGTCTTCAAATTGATATGAATTGAGAATTTGTTATTTAATTGAACGATGATGGAAGTGTACTGTAATTGTTTTTAAAAATGTTTAAATTTTTAATGATTTTTCAATAATGTCCTTCCTTACTTCCCTCATAATGTCACGTGAAAGTACACATTGGTAAGTTACAAGGCAAAACTGATGGATTCTGTCATCATAAATGTAATTTGCTAATAAACGAAATGTTAGAGATGTTTGAAAAATCAAAGGACGAGGACTAAATTTGCAATTAACCCATATTTTTTGGATTTTTAAATTACTTTTCCATTTTGTCCCTCACGTTTGTTAAAATGGGACTAGTGTCGCTAATAAATGATACTTTGAGATGAATGGTGCCAAAATTCAAAGTTTTTGAATATATTTGCAACTTTTTAAAAAGATCGAGGTTTAAATCTGCAATTAATCCGGCATAAAATGACGCTAGATTTTGTGATGGAATAGTCATTGAGTGAAAATTTTGAACTTCAATGAGTAAGCTATGGAAGAAAAAAATGTTAAATCACTAAAATGGAATTTTTCAATCCTTTTAATTTTTATTCTAATGGTTTAATGTATTATACTAGACAATGACAAAGCTATGATATTTTATTTGGGTGGACAAAAATATTATGTATCCAAAACAATTATAAATAATATAACACAATAATATGATATTACTATAATTGTTCCCACGGTGTTCTCATAGTTTGAAAATGACATATAATTACATTATTATCAATTTCGTTAAATATATCATTCTCAACGTATACAACTAAATTATCATTCAACCATTGATCTCTAATTCAATTACGTAATCAAGTCTTGACAAGATCCATTGTAGAATGTCCTCTCAACAGTAGAAGTAGCAATGGAAAGAATCAATGTCAATGTTACAAGTCTATATAGCAGTGGATACACTTCATTTTTCTTTGTCACGACTAGATTCTTTGCAAGATCATTAAGACCCCGTAATCTTCCAAAGTTTTCATCCGTGTGCATATCAAATATATATGTTTCAACTTTCAAGTTGATCATCAAGTGCAGAAAAATATGGTAGTGAAAAATCTTGGATAAAACTCTCAAATTCGAATTGCTTTATTCTTCTTAAAGCAAAAAATGATTCATACGGACGCAACACATGTTGCATGAAGACACAATTCTCTATTTATTTCCAAAAAAATGATCATTCAACTCTTAAAATTACATATCAACGACGACATAAAAGTAATTCATATGTAGATGATGTTAATTTGTTATTTTTTATGTCGTGAACATCCTGAAGGTATATACATAGCATCAATATTAGGAATTGACAGAAAGAATAAATTGTTTCAAGAAAGGGTCTCATCCATTATCTCTCATTGCTTGAAGTTGTTCTTTACAAATTTTTACATATCTCATGGTATTGACAATATCTTAATTTTTCTTTTGTAATGTCTTTGTAAATTCGCTTGAGATTCCTAAGATCGCTTTCACGAGATGAATATTAAAATAAAATAAATATCTTATTAAAATAAAAATAATATCTTACTACCAGGTCAATAAATTACGTGCCTCACCTGAACTTGAAACATCCCCAGCAATTCATTCAAGTATATTATTGTTGTGAAAACATTTGAATCAAATTAATCAAAGAATTATACTGAGAACTCCAAATTGTATCAACAGAATGCTTTACAGTAGTTTATTATTATTATTATTATTATTATTATTATTATTATTATTATTATTAAGGCCTTATCCATTTATATTTCATCGTGATTAATAGCTTCAACAATTCAAAGTATTTGCCTCTCTTAAATAAGATCACACCGTTTAGGTGATTCTGCAAGAACATATATATACCACTTTATCAATCAAATCAAGATTTTTTTTTAATATATACATGCTTGTTTGCTATAGATACAAGATCTAATTGAAGTTCACGAGCGAATCAATGAATCTAGAAGCACCCGGGTTCCCTGGGTTCTCTTTCAGAATAAGTGCTCTGCAACCATTAAACTTGCATTGCATATTACTAGCCCATTGTAACCTTGACCTCTCGAACTTGATATACTTAATTTATATCTAGAGAATAAGTGATCATTCATAGCTTTAAGAGAGAGCGCTAGGGTACTCGATACATGCTCTATGCCTACAAAATATTCAACTACACATCCATTTTTGTTCACATAACGAAAAATAATAAACATTTGTTCCTTAATTGAAATGTCACCCAATTCATCAACCAGAATGAAAAATAAACTATCACAAGTATCATTGATAATAACATTGATTATTTCAAAAACAATAGCACTTAAAATATCTTTGATATTTTGAATGTCACTGATGTCAATTTGAGATTCTTAAGATCATTCTTAAAAGTAACAGCTTTAATGTCCTCATTATGATCAACCAAAAAATGCAATATTTTAGAATATTCCCTTGATTATTTAAATATTTAGATTAGGGTTGCAAATCGGATTAGGAAAATCCGATTCGGTTCGATTTCGTTCCAATTTTTTCCAAAAAATCCAATTCTAACTGGTCCAAAATTCGAATTTTTCGAATTCCGAGATTTTCCAAAAAAATTGGATTGGAATTGGAACGAGTTTCAAAATTCTAAAAATTTCGAAATTCCGATCCAAAAATTTGTGAAATATTCCGAACATATCCAATCCGAAAATTCTGATTTTTTTCTAGTAAATTCTAAAATTTTTGTATTTGCATTACAATTGATAATATAAAATCTAAAAAAATAATAATTTATTGAACAATTTATAATATTAAAATATTATTAACATGAGATTTAACATATAACTAATGGATAACATTTTCATTTAGTTAAAAAGAGAGAAAAAATAGCACTTCAATTTTAGCATAGGATTTAAGTTAAGTAAACCGGTGGTGAAAATATATTTTAAACATCAAATATAATAAAAAAGTTCAAGTTAAATTAAAAGTTCAAAATGTGCTGTCAGTTGTGGAAGTACAAAGTTTGCTTTACTTATTTACTGTTTGTATGATCATCAAGTTTGGACTTTGGAGCGTGACACTATTTGTTTACTAGAAAATAAAATTTTGAAATAAAAATGTTAGATCTACATGGAGTTATAGGATGAAAAAATGCGGTAATTGTAGCATTGTTATCCTTGTCAAGTTTTATTATATTGGATCATGATGAAAAACTTGTGTTAAATCTATTTATAGATGTTATTTTGTTAACTTTTGTGATTTATAACTTTAATTATAGTTTTTGACTAGTTTAAATTTCGAACTCATTTAATTTCAAACGTTCAATTCCTCAAATTTCTTTTTTCATATACTTAAAATTATTATAAATCTTGATAAAATATTAAATATTGGAAATTTCCGAAATATTTCAAAATTCTCGAATTCCGGTTTGGAATGAAGTTTTTGTATTTCAAAAATTTTGGAACAGAATTCGAAACACCTATTTCCGATCAGTTCAGTGCGAAAAATACCCCTAATTTAGATTCATTATGTCCACAAAATTCAAGCCTCTATCTTAGAAAAACGCAAAACAATCAATTAATGCACCCAATTGAATTCGATAATCATTTTGTGATTGTTGTAACTGTTTCAAGAAACTGGCCTAAATACAGTCTCTTGATTCATGAAAGCTTTGTACCTAATCTGAGCTTTATTGTGTGCACTGTTGTGATTTCTAACGTGCTCTTGAAGTTTTCTTTTCTTTCCAATTTGAGAACCCATGTTCAACAAAAGTGTCACCATCTTCTTGTTTGACACTTGATTTAAAAATATAGCAGTAAAAGCAAAATGCAACATCTTTCGCTATGCTATAGTCCAACCAAAAAAGGAAATTCGTAAAACCAAGAAGATTGAAAACGTATTAATGAAGATTTTTCATATTTTTCTGAGGACATTTATGCTTGGAAGGCTAACAAGGACACATTTGTATGTATGTTCAAACTTCATCCCCAAAATTAACATGATATTCCATAATTGAAATTTGTAGTCCATGATCTATGGGAAGTTGTGCAACATCATTTTACCTTAAATATATCTTTCATCCCGAATAACATCACTTCATAACCAATATTAATTTCACCCTAAGGTTTATCATTTATGCTTAGTAGGACAATATTATATCTGTCACATGGCCATGTTCCGCGCACCAACATTGATTTGGATTTTCCATTTTAGTGATTGTCTTCCATTTCTATAAAATGGTTCATTAATTTGTTCCATGTAAGCATACAGCCGATGCCGTGTTTGTGGTACAACTATTATTTCACAAGAGAAATTTGTATGATCATCCAACTTCGATTTTTTTCAAATGGGACATAGATTTTTGCCATTTATGACGAATGGCTAGGAAGTTGGTCAACATTTCTCTTAATTTTAGCAGTGCCTATCACTCTCAGATTGATGAGAAAAACACAATTGGTAACTTGTTGAAGAATATTTTTACACATAACATCGTTCTTATGATCAATGTTTTAAATTGGGTGAAATTTTGTCAAAAAATCACGTGGCATTCGTACTAGCTTCAGTCCTTTCATAGTAAAAATCTTGGTACATCGATGCCTTGTGAATTTAATTATGCTACTTAGTTGTATCCGACTTTACATCCAAACATCGAGTTTTTGGTAAATTTTGTAGCAGCTTCACCAGACTACTCATTCTCGTTTGTTTGAGTCTAATGAAATACTTAAGCAAATTGCTTATTGGAAGGGGTGTCATGTGGAGTCTTGAGTTTGTAGTTATCAATTTCATACGAAAAGTTTTAATTAACTATCATTTTTCAATGAGTACTGCTATTGTCACAATGTTGTTAACAATCTCGATGACAATCATCTCACATGTGGGGGTGGGATCACTTAAATGGAAGTGGCCCCACTCATCACATGTGAGGGGATTGTGAATGGTGTTGTTAATCATATTGTGATTCTAGCAAAATTCTTTTCCAATTCATGGGTATAACAAGTTGACATCCTTGTCGATTCAGACTAAGCATTAACACCACAAATCTTAAAATTCATATTGCTAAAAAAAAAAAAAAAAAACTTACTTCTTATTTCGATGCTCTAACTTGTTGCATTAAGTCTACACTTTGTTGACAGGCCAGACAAACTCTGATCTCTAAGATATTTTTGTAGAAGATCAAAAAACTTGTGCCCATGTTTGAGCTCCCTTTTTGTAGCAAAAACTAGTTGTAGAATAGTGATTTTTCGAAGAATGTAAAGTTAAAAAATAGAAAAAGAATTTGGGTTTACGTGTGGATTATTTTATTAATAGAATATGCGGTTTAAAATGTTTTTGAGAAAAAATTAGTTTTGAATAATAGGGCTCAAACAATGGCTACATGAGCTTTACATATTAAAATGTCATAATCAAGATTTAAACCCCATTTTTCCTCTCTCTAAAACTTCTATCTCTCCTGCTCCTTTTTTTTTATTAAAACAGAACTTCCTCCAAACCTCCCTCTCTCTAAAACTTCTATCTCTCCTGCTCCTTTTTTTTTTTATTAAAACAGAACTTCCTCCAAACCTCCCTCTCTCTCTCTCTCTCTCTCTCTCTCTCTCTCTCTCATCGAAGCTCAATTTTATTAAAAGGTTAGTGAATGTTGATACATTTAAGATTTATATTAATATAATCTTTTGGGCTGATTTAGCTTAATATTTCTTATATTAAGATTAGGTTAATTCTAAAAACTTAGATTTGAATATTTTCTGTTAAGATTTAGATTACTATTGAGCTAGAATCTAATGCTTTAGTGATCTGACAACGTAATGATTAACGGAACATGAAACACTGCATTGTATAAATTAAGTATTACTTGACATTTAGAATAAATATTACCTCCAATAGCAGAATTTTGACATCAATAATTTGGATTAATTTTTTAATTCTTGTTTTCTTGTTTTCTTTGTTTTAGTAAATCAAGGCGATGATGTTGAGTTCATTCCTCAAGTGACTATCGGTGCAATTCCTAAAACTGGACAACAATCTCAAACACTTGATGAAGGGTATAAGATTTATAATAACTATGCGAAATTAGCGATTTTCAGTACAGGGATGACATACAATAAAAATAACAAGAAAATACAAGAGGTGGTTCGGAAATTATATGTTTGTTCAAAGCAAGATCAGATAAATGAGACCTACTAGATGATGCTCAAAAATGTTGTGCCACAGATAGGGAAAAGAAAAGGGGACAATACCAATGTGGTTGTGGTGTTAGATTAACAATTGTGAAATATCATAATGAAAACTTGTGGGCTGTGAGCCATTTTGTTGGGGGGAAATCACGCACTCTCAACACCTACTAGAACACACTTATTGCGATCACGCCGAAATGTGCTAGCAAAAAAAAAAAAAGCTCCTGCAGAGCAATTTTCGCAAGCTAATATACCCATTTTTCAGGAAATTCAATTTATGGAAACAGATTCTCGTGTTCCGTCGTCAATTGGTTACATTAAACAAGATATCAAGAATCATTGAAGGGATATTTGATAGTAATCCATTAGGCATGATGTAGAGTCATTCGTTCAGAATTTCGCATTAGAGAAATTGGGAAATCTGAATTTCTATTATGTTTACGAGACTTCCTAGGAATGTGTGGTTATTCGTTGTTTTTAGGTTGACTCTGAATCTAGGAGCTCGAATGTACATGATAAGTGTATTTTATACACTTATTTGTATGTTTAAATTAGAATATATTGTTGTTGTTTTAGAATATTTACTATTTAATTTGTATCTATTTGTTTACTTTTCAGAAAATATCTCAAAAGATAAAGAATGAAGGAATTGATGGGAAAAATATACAATTGGATGCTAATTTGAGCTTAATTGAGCAATTGAGGAGTTTATGACAACAATCGGGAATCATTCATAGTGCGAAAGTGAATAACTTAGAAGTTGGAGGACCCAATTGTAGGATTTGAGAGTTGAAATGATCTAATTGAGAAGATTTAGAAGTTGAGGACTAAAATGCTTCAATTGAAATTGGAGGGCTTGAGGTACAAATAAAAGTCAATGACCTACTTAAATGGATTTCAAACTTGAAAATTGCACCAGAAGTTATAAATGTCCGGCCTCGCAAGTTTTTCCTGCTAGCCTGCGCGACTTCTCGTTGAATGGTCGAACCGAAATATTTTGCCTGCGAGCACTCCAGATTTTTTCCTGAGAGTCCGCGCAAGCATCCGCTAGAAGTCGGGTTGGGCTTTTTCTGCGATTTTCAACAGCTTTTCCTCATCTTTCATCTATGATTTTCCAAAACTTATATATACAACATATGATGCACTAATTGGAGACATTTGCCTCACTTAAGAACATCATAATTTTGGGATTTCAACGTTAAATTCTTGGGATATTGGAGCAAAACAAGAGGCGAGATTGGAAGAACACATGAAGAATTGATTCTTTGCGCAAGCTTTCCATTCTTCTTTGTTATTTTTCATGAACGTTTTCTTTTATTATTTTCGTTATTTAAATATGATGTGTAACTAAATTCAATAATGGGATGAACGATGTAGCCTAACTTTATTAGTTTAATTCCAAATTACATTGTTTTAACGATTTCGTTGCATGTATTGATTTATTGTTATTCTTAATGCTTGAGTTGCTTGATCACTAATTCATGATATAATAAATTATTTCTATAATTCGAGAGGTGAGTTAATAACTTAGATCGAGGTAATAAATCCAATAATTTGACAAGAGATAAAGATATACTCTTATTATTATTGCAGTAGTTATGAGAATTTCTTGTGTTTTATGCACTTAATTAAAGAATAACTCAAACCCGCTGTAAAGATACATGATTGACTTAATTAGATAGAGTTGATTTAAACTCGAGAGAGAAATTTCATATGCATAAGTGAATTCGACTGAATACATTATTAAGAAATAAAACTTGAATTGGAGTTAATTTAATTGATTAGGTGAAATCGGGATTCCCAACTACTTTACAATCGTTGGTAAAAAGCAAAATAATGTTGCAATTTTATTAATTTAGTTTAATTCTTTTGTTCTTAGTTTAAAATTTCAAACTATTTCGTCAGTTCAAATAGTGTTTAGAACTAACATATTTTGGTATTCGGAATCTTAGGTCAACTTTATTACTTCTCACTAATTGTACACTTGAGGGATATTTCGCATATTGAAATACTAGTGAATAGGACACTTTGGTGATGTAGTAGTTTTCGACACGACGTACAACACAAACAAGTATTCGCTGGTTTTTTTTACACCATTTGTCAAAGTTAACCAGCATCGATAGAATATTGTATTCGGATGTGTATTACTAATTGACAAGAAGGCTTATTCATTTATTTGGTTGTTTTCAAGGTTCCTTGATGCTATGCTTATCGAAGAGGCCGCTCGTGTGCTTATAACCGATCAGGATAGGCAATTTCTAAAGCTCTGGGTAAGGTATTTCCAAACGCATTACTCATATTTTGTTTATGGCACATATTGAACAAGTTCTCTGAAAAATGAGTCTCGTGTTGTAGAAGGAGCAGTATAACAAATTGGTTGACATAATTAAACCATTCGAGTCTTCGGAGGAGTTGAACAACATTGGTCCGATGTCATGGGGAGTACCAATTTAGGGAGCAATAGCTAGCTACGTAACATGTATAAAATACGAATTCGTTGGGTTCTAACATACTTTAGACATGTCTTATGATAGGGATGTATAACAGCCGAGATCAAAGAGTAATCAAACATTTTACAAGAAATATGTTGACAGGAAAAATTCATTAATGGATTTTGTTACCAATTCAATAGCGCATTATCCCACCAATGTCATGAGGAATTAATTGCTAACCACACTTATCTCAATGAAAAACCTTGAGTGACGACAACATTCATGATGAAAAACCAGATGGCAAAAATATACACGAAGATAATTTTCTACTGTTCCAAGCAGAATTGGAGCAAAGCGCACATTTACTCAAAAGTATCATCCTCTGATCAACTAAAGTTTATGATGTTGAGAGATTCGATCGCGAGAAATTTTATGATCAACGACGTAAGTTGACTAATTTCACTACATCTAATTACATGTCATGTAGTTGCCAACAGTTTGAGTTTGTCGGGTATCCATGTCAGTACATGCTATTATTGATGAAAATTAAACAAGTAATGTTGTTACCTGAGAATTATATTATCCACCACTGGACGAATAATGCCAAATACAACCCCATGTACGACCCAAAAATCAATTTCATAAGTGGTATATCTTTAGTGTCGTGTCATGGAATGCTGTCGTACATAGCCTCGGAGTTGGTGGACGAGGCCTCATTAATTGATGCTCGTAGAGACTTTCTAATAAATGAGTTTTGTACCCTCTTAAAACTGGTCAAGGTCATTGATGATGGAGGTGATATAGGGATTATCCGAAATAGGAGTAAGAATAGTGAGGAGACTTGTTTGTGATCATATTCTCATTAGGACGAAAGGGTATTGAAATAGATTGAAATCATCGAAGGGATATCCTTGTCACAATCCAAGCAAAGCGTCATGAGTGTGGACGTGTTGGACACGACAGAAGAACATGTCCCACCAAACAACCGAGGTTAGTTGACTACTTTTGATCGATGTTGTTTTGTACTTCGCACTATGGTTGATGTATTTACACTTATATCATTTATGTAGGTCCAATATTGTAGACGAATCATAACAACCTGAACTCTCATAGGATCATGTACAAGATGATAGGCAAGTAAGTGTTGCTAACACTACTACGATGCATTCCACAGTTTACACGATGACGAATTCTATTAGGATACCTAATTTGTGTAATCATTTGAACTATTTTGTGTACTTTCTTTATTATTACTTTGCATTACAAGAAATATGTTGACAGTGGTTTAAGCATTTTGATTAACTATGCCCTTGTGAGTCCTCACAGTAATGGGTGGTTGAACATTTTAACCATGTCCATTTTTCTATCCAAACAACAAAAGAAAATAGTTTAATGTCAATTTTTGAGAATTTGAATGTTTTCACAAGACATGCTCCAATCATTTTTTTTTTTTTTTGTTTTTGGGTTTCATTATAATTTCTCAATGGAAGTAGAGAAAAAAGTTTAATACATTTTAAAACATATGCACTTGAAATGTTTGCTCCAATTTAAAATTAGTATAAAAATATAAAAATGCAACAGTATTGCATTATGTTTCTCAAACTATAAGAACACCATAGGAGAGAAACTTGCCCGAACTAAACAAACTGACAATCACAGAGACAACTAGTATCTGAAAAATCAGTGTAGATGTCTTGAACAAAACATGAAACATAAACAAAGGCACAAAATACAAAACATAATCAGATTTCTTAAACAAAATCACCCACAAATCAATATCAAATGAGTTTCCAATAGAGGAAGAAATGAAGATTAAAGGGAAAACCATATTTAAACCATAATCAAATCATATGGAACATAGACAGAGATAGTCTATTCTACCTGAATCGAGATTACAATGTTCCTAAACCTGCAAGATACAAGAACAAATCATATGGAACATAGACAGCGGCACTCTATTCTACCTAAATTGAGATTACAATGTTCCTAAACGTACAATATACAGCGAGTAGTTGAATGAAGATCACAATGAATGGAACATATTTTGGCATCTATCACTTCCTGATTTTCCTAAAATCTCTTCGTGCTTTGTTTCAGGTTAGATAATTGTCTTTGGAGTATTTGTAAACTATCATGTTGACGTCCCAAGGTTGATTAAAGCTTGTCAATGTAGAAGAGTCCTTGCACTTCACACCGTCCTACAAAGATGAAAAATGTAGGAATACTTGTGAATATATAAACGACAATAACAAATTAAGTCCACATAACATAGTATCTTCGAGCTGTAGCATTTCAAGAACTTATGATTTGGATCCTTTTTTGTATGGGAAGTGTACGTCATCATGTTTGATCCACGTGTACAAAATAAACCAAGTTGTTCATTGTTTGCACTAGATGAAGACATTACATATAACCTAAATAGGAAATCCTGATTAACTAACATTCCTCCAATACAAGTAAGAGAATTGACATACATCAAAATCTCTCTAATTACGATAGAATTTGCGTTCCAACATTCCAACATTTAATCCTCCTTTTCACCAAAAACTTACATATCTGTTGCATCAAAATGGGAATCCACACATAAGTTTTTACCAAAAACAAAAAAGATTGTTTTACATTCTTATTTCAGAATGGGTATCAAAATTCAGCATTATTTCAAAAAATAACTTTCAAGTTGTGGAGTAGATTAAAAACTCTCCAAACATAAAGGCTAAAAGTCCTCCTAAATCTAAGTTGAACATATCAAAAAATAACATATAAATGCTAAAAGTCACTCAAACTCCAAGTTCGAAAACCAAATTAGAAACAAAAAACAAATGATAAATAAACAAATTGAAACACATAATCGACGTACCTTTTTTCGAGTTATAACTGACGAAGCTTCAAGATCAGCACTTATTGAGGGTGAACAGAGCGTCGAGAGAGAGTAGATTGAGTGAGAGTTTGGTGTTAGAGAGAGGGGGAGACAAAAATGATTGTGAGGACACCATGTTTGGTGGAGTTTTATTTTAATAAAAAGGGTTGGACAGATAGAGAAGTTTTAATGAGAGAGTGCTCAAAAAATAGTGCTGAAATCTTGACTATGAGTAAGGCCCACATGCTAATAAAAGTGTAATATAAAATAGAAGGCACTCAAATCCCATTTCAACAGGACGCACGGGTGAACGTCACTATAGCACAACATACTAAAAATACCATACATATATACCAACCTCCGATTGATGGTGATTCCAAGTGCTATGAACAAAGGACTTATAGGAGTGTCAAACACCACTAGTCTCGTCAAAACTTGAAAAATACATCATGTCATGATCATTTAAAAATCTGACCGAAATCTGAAAATTTAACATTTAAGACTCTGCTTAAGGGTGGGCATCAACCCGCCCAACCCGATCGGGTTGGGTTGAGTTTTGATGAAAATTGGGTTGGGTTGGGTTATAAAAAAAAAATTGTTTGGGTTGGGTTGGGTTGTGGGTTGGATGACAAACCCAACCCAACCCGACCCAACCCAACCCGACCCAAGCAAAATTTTAAAAATATAAGACTATTTAAATTTCAAGAATCTTAAATCCATTTTTAACTTGGATGAAACTCAAATATAATTTGAACATATTTTAGTTTTATTAGCAAGTATTTAATTTATTATATTTGAGCTTATTGTATTGTACATAATTTATTTGAGTTAATAGTTGATTTATGGGCATAATTTTTTAATTTTCTAAGAATTTTATTTAATTAGACCAAAGTCCAAACCACCCAACCCAACCCAATCCGACCGAAACTTGATTGAGTTGGGTTGGGTTGGGTTTGAATTCATATTTGGGTTGGGTTGGGTTGATTTTTTATCAACCCGACCATAGTGAGTTGGATTCGGGTTGGGCAAAAAACCGACCCAACCCAACCCACGCCCACCCCTAACTCTGCTCATAGCTTTTCTTCGTTTATAAACAAAAAATTGATATTTTCGAGAAAAATATGTGATTCAAAAGTAGTTTGACAATTTTTTTGTGGTTAAAAAGTGATTTGGGGAAATTTGTTGTTTATAAACTTTTTTAACAAATGGAAGCTAAGTTATTGAGGGCTTCTAACATACTGTGGAGATGTTGCCTCTTGAAATTCAGTTAATACAATTGGTTCTAACAAAATCTTCAACTGATTGGAGCATGTGTTAGTTAGAAGTTTATGTCTATAAATAGAAATGGATGACTAGAAGAAAAGGGAGAGAAAACTCTATATAATAAAGTTTGATTGAGAAAAGTGAGAATCGATTTTCTGTACAATCTAGTAAACTTCTGATGTTTGGAAGAAGGAGAAACAACTTCTTGTATTGTATGGTGATTCAAATTCATAGTTTTAAGCCTCCTTTAATGAATAAGATCAACTGAGAAAACTGATTTGAGTTTCTTGTTTAATCCTTTTTCTTGTTTCTATTTTGTTTCTATCCACGGTGAATTCAATTCCCATTCAATCAGGATTCTATCCCAATTCAATCAAATTATATCCGCATTTAATCCCATAAAAGTGGTTTCCTGTGCATTCTCTATTCTTTTTCTTTAATTCCAAAGAATCCATGTAGTTTCGAAGAGCCCCTTTGCCTTTAGATATCAATTATGGCCATAATTAACCTTTTGGTTCTTGGATAACCTTGTTGGTAAAAATTAACTACATGCATATTTATATTCTAATAACATACATTTTTCACGTGCATGATCAAACGAATTCAGACTTACCGAATAAGAAATGTAGAAACATGAAATGCATGAAAATTAATTTGGTTCCGACTTTTTGTCATATCATATCTTTTGAATTTGAGCATGAGCATGAGCTTGGCAAAGCTTTGCGTTGGGAGTAGAGGATGTAACGGAGTCAGGACTCAGAATTCGATGAAGGCATAAATAAAATATAATTTAAATATTTGAAGGACTAATCCGTTTTTCTTAGTCAAATTAAAAGCAGACAAATTAATTTAGAGATTGTTTGGTATAGGAAGTTTTGGAGGAATTTTGAATTTTTAAGAGAATATGCGGTTGAAAAATGATTGAAAAAATGTGAAAAATGATAGATCTCATAATAATGTGTGGTTGAGAAAAAAAAATTAAGAAAAAAATCGGGAAAAAGAATGTGTGATTGAGAATGAATGTTCAGAAAAATTGATTTTTGAAAAATCAATTTCATATGAGTAAGTAATAAAGTATTATGTCTTGTTGGTTAAACAATCGCTCCGTTTTTATGAATCGAGATGTATAGATGATTTCCTTAGTATATACAATTAAATGTATTTGCAATAAACATTCATTAAAATTTAATCAAAACTAACATTTCAAGTTGCTTAATTTGTTACATTCATTTAAATATATGACCGCATGTATTTAATTTGTAATATTAAAGTAGATATGAAATGAAATATTTGTTTAATAAATTTAAATATCAAATATTGTAATAAGATAATTAGTTTTAATTCTAATAGTAATATTTGAATAATGATAAATTATTTGTGATAATTTAAAAATTATATTTTAAAAAGATTAATTACATCAATAATTATTAAAATTGAATAGTTATACCAATGGTCATTGAATTTTTATTTATTTTTTTTTTTTAAGTAGTAAATTATTTAAGTTCCTAACTATTACAATTGTGACAAGTTAGTATAAAAAAAAAAAGGTCCATATTAAGTACACTTTATTCGAACTCTCATTTTTCTAAAATCATATTCATCTAACATTCTATTAATAAATAATCTAAATATAAATTTTAAAAAAAAAATCATACTTTTTAACAGCTCATTGTACCAAAATTTTCTTTACGAACTACATTATTTGAAATAATGAATCTCAAACAAGTGCTTAAGTATAAATTATCCACAAAATCATTATTATTAAACTCATTTTGTAGATAATGAAATTTTCTTTATGAACTACATTATTTGAAATAATGAATCTCAAACAGGGGCTTAAGTATACATTCTCCACAAAATCATTATTATTAAACTCATTTTGTAGATAATGAGGGCTCAAACAGATACTAAATATGCTCACAAGATAAAAACGCAATACATAAATCCATAAAGGGAGAGCACTTCCCAAAAACAGGTATTGACCCATTTTCCTGTCTAAAACACATTTCCTGAAATGATAATTAGTATTATTAATTCATTATTTATTATTCATTTTAGACAAAATTTAGATTTAAAATAATCCAATTGAATGTAAATTTTTAAATAGCTGCATTCTTCAGGTCCTGAAATTTCTTGATTCGTCCTCCTCTTGAAAATCAATTACAATTTTTTTTTTCAATTCTTAAAAATTAAAAAAAAATAAAAAATATTGTCAATATCATATAAATATTTTTATTTAAAAATAGAAAATGAAATAAGATGAAATAAGAACATTCATCAATCTATTTTTCTTTTTCTTTCCCTTTTCATTTTAATAAAATTTTGAACGTTTATCACAGATATATCTAATTTTTTTACTTATTACAAATTCTATTTAAATGTAATTTTTCTTTTCTATTTTAAGTTTTAAATCAATTCAAATTACAATATTCAAAGAAATTCCTAGAACGATAAACATACAAACAGTAAAAGAATTAAAAAAAAATTAAGGCATATGTAATATACAATTGTAATTAATTGTCTTCTTTCGTTTCTTATTTTTAATTAAATATTCATTCATATGTTATCATACAAATTCAATATATGCGAGTAACAAATAATCGTGCATCGTACGAGTATACCACTAGTGATGATTAATTTCTTTAGCTGTTAAAAGCTGTGTTTAAGAGGAAAATTGAATACTAGCTTCAAATCGACATAAGAACGTAATGTGCCTTTACGTTGAGAAAATACAATTATTTTATACTCAAACAATAATGAAAATTTTAATTTAGAATCCATAAGGCATAATATTAGTTAAGACTAACAACCTCTAATTTTTAATCTATACCAAACATGCCCTTAATATTCAGTAAGTAAAAAGCTTGACAAATGTATATGTTCAATGACTTGTGAAATATGGCGAGGGAGTAATGAAATATATATAAATACGAGTTGTTTATGCCCTTGTTTGGTGCAAAATAAAATTAAACTTTCAGTAAATATTGATTGGAAAAAAAAATGATGAAAGGTGTAATTGAGAAATTATGAATCCTAAAAAAAATGTAATTGATATTGATCATTGACTTGAACAATTTCTCAAACCACTTTAAAAAACACATTTTACTTCGAAAATATTAACATTCTATTTATAAACCACTTTTCCTACATCTTTTTTTTTTGCTTGATGATTAAATTCCCCCATTTCTTGTGAAATGGGTAGAGAAGCAAAGGCTAAAAAAGTGAATATCAATTGTAAATCACTGAAGATGAGTGAATAAAAAGTGAAAATGATTGATAATCAGACTTTGTAAATTTTCCAATTCTAGTCAGTAATTTCCGTAAGACGTTATTTCAACAGGGTATGGTAGATGAAGGATATACCATGTTTTCACTAATATTATTTTGGTTAAGTATCATAGTGCCTTCGTTTGGTAACACTGTTTGGTTTATAAACTGATTTATTTATGATTTTGAGGTAAAAAGTAGTAGTTGAAAATTGGATATAGAAAAGTGTGGTTAAAAAGTAATTTGAGAAATTGTGTGATTTATAAACTGATTTATAAACCACAAAAATGACATTTACCAAACACAGTATTAAGCCTTACAGGGAAATAAAAGGATTAAAAAAAAACATAAACCTCTGTCCGGTAATGGAACAAAATTGGTTTATAAACTAATTTATAATCTACACAATTTCCCAAACTACTTTTTAACAACGCATATTCTCTCTCTCCAATTTTTAACCACACATCTTACCTCCAAAAAAGAGAAAAAATGATTTATAATCAACCTTAAAGATCCTTAGAGCATCTCCAATAGAACATTGTCTAAGCTAAAAAAATAGGTACTATTTGACAACAATTAATTGAACTTCTAATGAATGTTTAATAAATAAACATTGTGTCAAAAAAATGATCTCCAATGCATTATGTCCACAATCCAATAATAATGCCTATGTGACATTAATTTATTTAACATAAAACTTTTTTTTTTAAACTAATTAAAATAAAACTATTTAATACTTAGATAAATACTCTATGAAACAAAACGTGTTGATTTTTTTATTAATATAAATTGCTTTTTTTTTTTAAAGTAGTATAATAAGTTGCTTTGGTTCACAGGTGGTGGAGGATAAATATGAGGTGTTAACTGTAAACGGTAACAGCCATAATTAATTTTCAGTTTTATATTTTAAAAAAAAAACAATTTTCCCACTACTTTTGCCTAGTCAGCATGTTAGACATGCCTTCTAAAATTGGACATGGTCTAAAACAATGTCTAATATTTTTTTGTTAACTCAGCACAATATGAGATGCATTGAAAAAGAATATAACTAGACATTATCTAATTTGATGATTTGTCACACTTTTTTAACTTGGACAATATGCCATGCTCTTATAATCAACCTTAAAGATCCAAACATAGGCTAAACCATTCCACACAATAGAAGTAACAAACCAATATATGCCATAAAATGGGGGTAAAACTCACAAATATAAAGGCATAACTTAATCATGTCCAAGTTGGACAAATAAATAGTTCCTCGATAAAATAGTAGACTTAAAAGACATTCTTCAAAAAGAGATGAAAATTTAAACTATTATTTGAAACCTACCATAACAACATAGCCCTCAAAGCTCAGGCAACCTCAGCATCTTCCACCACATGGACAACCTTGGCAGTTGGCTTAGCCAAAAGATCAGTGTACTCTTGGTAAGGAGATTTAGAAAAGCGAGTCTCCCTCCAAAAGTCTGGAGTAAGGAACCCGTAAGTCTTCAGAAGACAATCAAATGTTGCCTACAAAGAAAGAGAAAATCTATTTTATGGGTGTGTTCGATTACAACCATTTGCCATGGAAAATGTCAAATCATTCAAAATATTTTCCCTCTTTTGTGTTTGATTGGAATGTTTGCCATGTCAAATATTTTCCATGTACAAGTGCTTAAAGCACATTTTAGGCAATTTTCCAACCAAATATTTTCTCACCATAAAATGTATATGGAAAAAAATTCAATCAAACATACACACACAGCCAAATAAAATTACTTTATGAGGTGAACATAACAGAGAAATGTCACTCCAGGAACCAAAATCCATCGACAATGATTCTCCCCATCCCAAATAGAAAAAACTAAGAATTTCAGCACTCAGTGCACAGACAAGATATGCAGTTCTATACTAATTCCAAGTACCTCAAAATAAAATAACCACTAAGCATTGGCATATCAATACATAGGTAATAAGAAAACAAAACTTTAACAACATTTAAAGAAGCATAAAAAATGTTCTGTAAATAAATATATTAGCCAGCGTATACGTGCATATCACCTAATGCAAATTCATAAAGTAGAGAAAAAATTGGTAACTTGAGATTAGGTATTATACACAAAAACAATGAATTCCTACATTTATCTTAATATTTCAAATCAAAATTCAATAAAAATGCCAAAAATTTTGGAATCCAAGGAGACTGACACATTAATGCAAAAATGTGTACTACTGCAGCTATTGTGTCTAGTCAAATTATACAATTAAAAATGCAGCATCTTGATAGAAGGCAACATACCAAAAATCATGCTGCACAAAAACATGATCAGTTATCAGACTGATAACAGTTTATAATATAAACAATTATTGTGTCTATCATGTTTCAATAGGTGCATCCCAGAAATTGCATTTATGAACATTGAAGACGAGTTTTATTGGTGTGTATATAAATTCTTCACACATAAGATGCGAAGGTATAGTCCTATAGTTGCATAAATACCAAATTACAAATGTTAAACCAATATACAATTACCTCACACCTCTTAAATCGAAATTCATTGTTGAAAACACAAGTCGTGGAATGTAAATTAGCATATATAAGCAATACTAAAGATTGAAATATCGAAAAACATATTAATGTTTAATAAAAAGGTAAACTCAAATAAAAATAGAGAAAATTTTGGACCTTAACAAAGTTCCCAAGGGTTTTGGTGGATCCACGGGAGGACGTGAAGACATCATCAATACCAGCAAACTGAAGCACCTTTTTAGGAACCCGGGCAGCAACAATCCCAGCTCCACGGGGAGCAGGAACCATCCGCACCGTGACAGACCCACACTTTCCGGTGACCTTACAAGGGACAGTGTGTGGCTTGCCAATCTTGTTCCCCCAGTACCCTCTCCTGACCGGAATAACCGACAGCTTGGCCAAAATAATAGAGCCACGAATGGCAGTGGCCACCTCCTTCGAGCACTTGACCCCGAGTCCTACGTGCCCATTGCTGTCGCCGACAACCACGAAAGCTTTGAACCTTGTTCTCTGACCTGCTCGGGTCTGTTTCTGCACCGGCATGATTTTCATTACCTCGTCTTTCAGACTGGGACCGATCAGGATATCGATGATTTGGTACTCCTTGATTGGAAGAGAATGTAAGTAGATTTGCTCTATGGATTTGATCTTTCCGTCTCTCACAAGACGGCCGAGCTTTGTCACTGGCACCCATTCCTTCTCCTCATTATCACGTCGGCCTCGGCGGCCACCTCGACCACGACCTCCCCTATCACCGCCACGACCACGGCCTCCGAATCCACGTCCAAAGCCTCCACGGTCTCCTGCGCCTCTCTCCGCCATGTTTGTGCAAAGGGTGGATCTTTAGGTTGAAGGAGTGTAGTGTATAAAGAAACCCTAAAAAACGAGATATATGGATATAAAGTGATCTAAAAATACTGGGCTTTCATCGTTTGATGACCTAGATCCATTAGGGCAAGGCTCGTTTGGGCTTAAGACCCAATCCATGTGAGAGTTACATTTAGGAATAGGAGGAAATTACACCTAGTTGAATTATTCTATTTTAACGAAGGTTTTGACGAAGAATTTGACAAAAAATCTCACATGTAGTATATGTGGTCAAGAGTAATGATTACCAATCTCACCCCCTATGTGAAAGTTTTTTGTTAAACTCTTTGTCAAGAACTTTGTTAATGTAGAAAATTTAATGTTTTAAAGATTGCATTTTTATTCAAATTATAAAGATATTATTTCATAAATCAAGTTATAATTATTTATTTAAATGTTTATTAATAGGGAAAATTACACCAACTTCTATACTTAAAATTCACATTTTAAAACTAAGATGATGAATCTTAATTTTATAAAAATCAGGTGCTAATTACATAATTAATATTTATTAATTAAATATTCTATTAACTAAACAATTTAAACCCCTCTCTCTCTCTCTCTCTCTCTCTCATTTCACGTCCCAACCGGATATAAACCTCTCTCTCTCTACGACTCATTTCGGCACCGCTCCACCTAAAGTTATCACCACCATCAGAGCCTTCGTGACAGGAGGCAACAACGACGATTAGCGAAGCACCCGCCATAGAGCCTCTACATCAGGTGGCTCGCGAAGTCCTCCACCTTCGAAGCCCGTGATACAGGCAGTAGCATCGGCTCGCAAGACCGTTGCACGGTGACAGCACCAATGACGACCAGCAAGCAAATCACGGTGAACATACTGGACTGATCAAAGATTCGAAGGGAAAGTACAAAAAAATCGTCGAGGAGACAGTGATGGAAAGGTGACAATGAGTATGAAGATAAAGGGAATCGAATCCCGCCGCCACGAGCCCTGCACTACTGCCTCTCTTCCAATCTGTTTTTCTTTTGAGTTTTTGAAATAATTTTTGTTTGTTGTGGTGATGGTGAGGTGGTGCAGGTGGTTGTGGTGGTGGTGGTGAAGTTGTGGTGCTCTGGTGGTGGTGGTGGTGGTGAGGCTATGGTGCTCTGGTGTGAGGTGGTGCTATATTGTATGGTGGTGGTTGTTGTGGAAGTGTGTTGTGTGGTAGATGAGGTAGTGATGATGTGGGGGTGGGGTGGGGTGGGGTGGGTGTGCGGTGATGGTGGTTGCGGTGTGGTGGAGGTGATGGTGGTCGGTCGGTCGCTGACGAAAGGACGATGGTAACAATGGAGAGTAAAAAATAGTTTGGACAGGGAGGGTGGGGTGGGATTGGGGGCGCTGTTGGGTTGGGGTTGAGTGATTAATTATAAGTAATAGTGATCAATTATAAGTAATTGTGATCAATTATTAAGTAATTGTGAATATTGATTAAATGTGACATTATGCGACTTGTGACGAGTACGGAGTGTGATTAATTATTTGGTAATTGTGCCAAAAAATATTGACAAATCGTGACCAAGAAAATGAGTAAGTGGGGACCAACAAATAAATAATACGGGATCAATTATTACGTAGTTGTGACCAAAATATTGACTAATTGTGACTTTGGTCTTATGACGAGAACGAAATGCGATTAATTTATTAGGTAATTATGACAAAAAATATTAACTAATCGTAATCAAGAAATGCGTAAGTTATATTCAATAAATAAATATTATGTGATTAATTATTGATGATCGTGACCAATTATATTAAAGATTGTGACCAACTGTGACTTTGTGTGAGCGAAATGTGACCTTATGTGACCAAGTTGTGAACTTATGTGACATTGTGTAATTGAATTGTGACCTCGTGTGATCAAAATGTGACCTTGTGTGACCTAACTGTGATCTCGTATGAACTAATTGTGACTCTATGTGACCGAACTGTGACATTTTTTGATCAATTGTGACTTTCAGGTGAAGTGGGGAGGGTGGGGTTTGCAACCAAATTTGTAATTGTAACCCAATTGTGTCATTATTTGACCAGCTGTGAATTTGCATGTTGGGTGAGGTGGGGTGAGATAAATTTTGAACTAAATTTGTAATGGTGATCGAATAGTAATTGTGTGTGACCAAATGTGACTTTGTGCACGTGGGGTGTAGTGGGATTATGGTGAAATTTACGATTAAATTTGTAATTGTGATTTGGGTGAAAGCTGTAATGGACGGACACATTTTTTTTTATGGCTTTTTTTATTTAAATATTATATTAGTTTTAATTTAATATATAATTGATAATTATATTTTGGGGTGTGGTGGGTGGGGGACGAACACGTGTTGTTTGATGACTTTTTATTTTTTTAAATATTATATTAGTTATAATTTAATATATAATTGATAATTATTTTTATATTATGCAGTACTATATTTATTAATTGCTAATTAAAACATGTTTTTTTAAAAAAAAATTCTTAAGTTTATTATTAGTTTTAAAAAGTAATTATTTTAGATTTGTAGTTATATATTTTTCCCTTATTAATAATAATAACTAACCATTAATACGATAATTATCCACTACGCACGTATGGCCCAAAAAATATCTTTTACTCAACCTTAAAAATTTCATAACCAAATTCAACTGGCTAGTCTCTCCTCTCTCCAAGCCTTCTTGTTTCCTCCGGTGGCAATCCTCTTGTGCATGGGATCTCTTGAAATACTTGTATATTATCCCCATTCCAATTAGTTTTAACAAATAGTTCCTAGTTTTAGGAATAAATTCAATAATTTATTGGGATATGAGGGGCACTGATTTACCCGTGGTTGTCAACGGTAGTTTCTAGGGTTCCGATGAATCCCCCAACAATAGGTAGAGGTGGCAAACGGATCGAGCCGCTCGTCGGCTCGTCAAATGAACGAGCTGGTGAGTAAGCCAATCAATATTGCTGAACCAAGCTCGGCTCGTGGTTCAACGAGCGGCGCTCGTGGCAACGAGCTCCGAGCTCGTGGCAACGAGCTCAACGAGCCGAGCGGCTGGCTGGCTCGTTGAAAAATAAAGGAAAAAAAACAATTTAAAGACAAGACAAAAAAAATAAATAAATAAAAATTAAACGAGCTCGTAGCTCGTGGGCTGAGCAGAACTCGGCTCCGGTCAAACGAGCTGAGTCTAAGCTTGGCTCATTTGACACGAGCTCGTTACTCGGCTTGTCCGTTTGACGAGCCGAGCAAGTCGAGCAATGGGCCGAGCCAGCTCGACTCGATCCATTGCCATCTCTAACAAAAGGAGACATAGAAAAGAGAGGATGAAATGCAACGTGGAAGATACTGGTTTTACATCCTTACTCGGATACACACCCACAGCGCCCACAATGATGACGAAGCCCGCGCCGCAAATCTCATCTCCGAATGTTGCTTCCTTTCAAGATAAGTTTCTATTTGACACAAATAGATGTAAATGAAGCAACTACACCAGAGGAGAGTTTTGAGCTATTGGAATACTTGAAACTATTGTTTTCTTTATGCAAAATTCATACGTTGCCCATGATGGACAAATCTTAAGTTGTCTATCGTAGACATGACAGCTCAGTATTGGAAGATGCTGAGCTGCCCACGTGATGGGAAACAAATCAAACATGTTCCTTTATGTGACTTAATTTTTTTTTTTTTTTTTTGATAAATATGACTTGAAAACGAGAAACCCAATTCATAAAACTCATTTCCACCAGCAAATAAAATCCCAAACCCATAAGAAGACAAAAATAAAGATAACTTTCCTCGCACAAGAATATATAAGTATAAAAAGATTAAAAAAAAAAAAATTAGAACATATACCTTTGGTTTTCTTGCTACCAAACTCTTCATAATCCTCTTCTTCGTCCTCACGATGACCCTTGCTTGGTTTCATGGTATTTCTCCAAGATTTAATTTCTTTGGCTGCATAAAATGAATAAATTCAACATACTCACATAATCGAAATGAAAAAATAGCCTGATAAGATCACAACAAAAAATAGAGATCTGTAAATAAACAACTAAAAGGATGTAAAAATAAAGGTAAAAAAAAAAGGCCCAAAAATTTAGAAATTTGCTTCGGCAAGGGACTGACCCGAAGAGAAGACAAAGAGAGAGCGTTGTCTGTGGTTTTTTTGTTAGGAAAGATGGAGGTCGACAGGTGAAGAGAGCATGAATGAAGAGAGGAAACGAAGGAGTGGAAGCTTCTAGTAGGCGTAAAAGAGAAGACGAAGGGGTTGTGTATTTGTCCAACCAAAAAACGTTTGTGCGAACTAAAAACGTGTTTTTTCGTCCTTAGCAACAGTAACCCCTCAACTCCCATTTATATATATATAAATAAAGTTGTGATATATATATATATATATATATATATATATATATATATATATATATATATATATATAAAGGCAATAAATGCATTCACACTAATCAATTATTCTCCCTTTATATATAACAAGTATTTTCACCCGTGCGTTGCACGATCATCATGTCTTCTCATATGATTACAACTACAATATTTTCTATTTTTTTTTTTATAGAACAAACGTATGCATATATAAATAGAGTGAATACAACAGCGTGAATATTTCTACTTATTTGTGTTGTATTGTTTGCTCATACCGCATACCAAAAAAAGGTCCCGCAATTTTCACAATTAAATGTATGATCACCGAAATCCAAGTACTCGGCAACATTGATATAAGAATTAGATAAGAAAAGTACATCATTATATTGTAAATGGATAAAAAATACTGTCGCATAAGAGAACTAAATAGGAAAATAAATAAAAATAATAATTTGAAAAAGTTTATAGTTTAAACAATGATAAACGAATGTATAGTTCTTATATGGAAAATAATAAGTCGTATATAGGAAAATCATTTATATATGGAATTTAACCATATGATTTTAAAAAAATTGTAAACTATAAAAATTAAAAATTGTTGTACTGTAATATTTGAATAGTAAAAAAAATGACAAACAAAGTATCAAATGAATAATAGTCTATTACAATTACTACTCAATTACTCCACAAAAATTTATTTGAAGATTATACCTTATGCAGTTGATTAAATAATATTGACACGTCAAGCATGAATCTGAAAAACAAAAAAAGCTGTAAATGGATAAAAAAATACATTCGCATGAGAAAAATAAATAAGAAGATAATAAAAAATTAATTTTAAGAATTTCATATTTTAAACAACAATAAACTAATGTATAGTTTTTCAAAACCACCATTGATTATCATAAAAATAATAAATGTCATTAATTTACAATATGTGTTTACGCTAAAACACTTCGTTACAACATGCGTTCACATCAAATCACTTCCTTTAAATAAAGATAAATGAATGGATAATTTTTAGATGAAAAATAATAAGTCATATATAGGAAAATCATTTATATATGGAATTTAATCCATATGATTTTTAAAAAAAATTGTAATTTATAAAAATTAAAAATTATTGTATTGTAATATTTGAATAATAAAAAAAAATGACAAATAAATTATCAAATGAATAATAGTCTATAACAATTACTACCCAATTACTCCATAAATATTTATTCAAGGATTATACCTTATGAAGTTGATTAAATAATATTGTCACATCAACCATGAATCATTTTAAAAAAATTTAAATGGATAAAAAACACATTCGCATGAGAAAAGTAAATAAGAAGATAATAAAAAAATAATTTTAAGAATTTCATATTTAAAACAACAATAAACTAATGCATAGTTTTTCCAAACAATCATAAACCAACACATATATAAATGCATAAAAAAGAATTCTCCATTACTATAATTATTACAATTTAAAAAATAACATAAGTAATTCAAGTTATTAAAAAATTCTTTGAATAGAAACGTTAATTTATATATTTAAATAATAAATTATTATTGATTTCAATAATTTTTATAAATTATTAATAACTTCATTGAAAATGTAAATTTAATATTTTTTAATGGTATATTATATTTGATGTAATATTATGTGTACGAATATTGATGCATGTGAAAGGTATTAGCATAACTTCTACATTTGCCTCTTGTATTTAACGTACATTTTAATTTTCATTCAAAAATATCAACCACAATAATAATAAAAGAAATAGTCAAAATATTTGAATTTAACCAATAAAACTTTATTTACAAAAATAAGTATTCAAAATAATAATTTTGAAAATCTGGCGATTATCATGATACGACAACCGAGTAAAGTTCAAGATTACGAAATTATACCGAAAATTATACCCTATAATCTTTAAAAAAAAAATTAAAATTAAGAATGATTAAAAAAATATTAATCATTCTATTAATATTATTAACTTAAAAAAAAATCAAAGTATCAACTCTTCAATATTAACATTCGTTCAATAATTGTTTTATAAATTGTTTATAACCAGCACATTTTTCAACCTACTTTTTAACAACATATTTTTTCAAAACTATTTTCAACCATACATTTTACCTCGAAATAGTTGCTGAATAGATGCTTAATTTATTAAAACATTTAATAACAATATATATAATATATATTTAGAAAATATGATTTGTAATATTACAGATATCAAATGATTTTACCGTTAATAATTAAAAAATAATTTAATTATTGATTGCTACGCATAGGATTTATAATATTAAGAATAACAAATAAATAAAAAAATCAATAATTAAATAATAATTTTAATATTGATAACTATAAATATTGATTGAACTCATTCAATATTAATGTTAATAGTAAAAATAATAATAATTATAACCAAAATATACAAATAACAATAAAGATTTTCATCAGTGTGATGAACTGAAATTGCCATCAGCAATATAGATAAGCATTCATAAAATTTAATGATTATACATAATCAACACAAATACAAAAGATACAAAATAATTTTTTATTACGACAATTATTAAATTTAAAAACAACATAAATAATCCAAATTATCGAAAACTTCATTGAATGATAAATGTAAATTCTGTAGTTTTTTAATTGTATATCATGTTAGATGGAATATTATGAGTACAAATATTGATGCTTATTCAAAATATAAATATATTTATTATAATTACTATATTGCCTCACATATTTAACTTTTTTCTCAATTTTCGTTCAAAAATCACAATAAACTATATATATGCATTTAGTCTTAACTCACCAAATATACGACAATTGAACATTGAAGACCAAGAAATTAGTATATCATATAATCTTCGCACAATTATTAAAAAAATATTAAATATTGTCTAGTATTTACCATAAAATAATATTAGTACTTATATATATATATATATATATATATATATATATATATATATATATATATAAAAGACAATAAATGCATTCACATTAATCAACTATTCTCCCTTTATATATAGTAAGTATAGATTAAAAATTATTAACCATTATTTAGTATTTACCATAAAGTTCTTACATACATATATAAGGTAATAAATGTATTACATCTATCCAAATTTTGCATTCACACTAATTCACTTTACTTTCACACTAATTCACTATTTATATATAGTATAGATTTTCGTTCAAAAATCACAATAAATTATAAATATGTGTTTAATCTTAACTCATCAAATATATGACAAGTGAACAATATTGAAGATCAAGAAATTATTATATCATACAATTTTTTCAAAATTATTAAAATTAAAAAATATTAAAAAATATTAACCATTATTTAGTATTTACCATAAAGTACTTACATACATATATAAGGTAATAAATGCATTCACACTAATCCACTTTGCATTCACACTAATCCACTATTCTCTCTTTATATATAGTATAGATATAAATAGATATAGATTTTGTGACCTAAGAATTGAAGATTTGTGACGTAGAAATAAAATATTTGTGATATAATAATTTGATAATTGTGTCTTAAAAGATTCGCGACAATAATTTGATGAGTTGCGACCTAGAAATAAGCGAGGATCGACTAAATGGACATTTTGTGACCTACTAAGACTTCAAAAATTTGTGATCGTGACTTAGCACATTTTTGAGACCCATTAAAAATTTGACACATTTTTCTCATTTTTCTTTTTAACCACATATTTATTCATAAAATAATATTATATATAAACTAAAAAAAAAATTGTACTTTTAACCACATATTTTCCTAAAAATCACTATTCAAAAACTATTTTTTTAAAATAAACTATTTAAAATAAAAATCAAACTGAGGCTAAGTCCAATAGATTAATTTGATAATTTTGTGAGCTGCTATTATGACCTAAAAGATTTGTATTTATTGACCTGACATTATATAGTGTAATGAGCTTAATTATATAATAATTAATAAAACATTTTTAATTAATTAATTCTAATTTAACCTAAGTTTTGAAATTTGAAAACTATTTTATAAAGTTTGAAATTTGCATTTCTAATCCCTTGCTTATGTATTGTTCCCTAAGAAATGGTGGCGTCGTCATAAAAAGTAAGCCCATGTTAGTGTACATAAAAATCAAATTTTTAATTCATTTTCATAAAAATTAATAAAATTTGTGATTGAAAATTACTTATCCCATAAAATATGTGGTTAAAATTAATCGTTGACTTTGACTTAAATTAAAATCTAAATTTGTAATTGTATACAAAAAAAAATAAAAAAATGAAAGACTTAAGTGTAATTTTCTTTGTTACAATAACCATCATAATTTAAAATATATAAAATTACATACTAATAAAAGATTATAGAAGAAAATATAATTCTTCCACATACGAGTTACGACTTGAACGAAAGAAAACTACCAATTAACTAAGGGGTTTTAAGCCTCTGTTTGGTAACATTTTTTATAAAACAATTTATAAACTACACAATTTTTCAAACACTCTTTAAATCACACACACATTTTCTATCCAATTTTCAATCACTACTTTTTACCTCAAAAATCATAAATAAACTAGTTTATAAACAAAATAGTGGTACCAAACTGAGGCAGTCTTTATTAGACAACATTGTAATAATTATAAATTGATTCATTTAGCCTCTGATCGGATAAAGTCAAATGATTACAAACTAATTTATGAGGTAAGATGTGTGATTAAAAATTGGAGAGCGAAAATATGTGTGGTTAAAAAGTAATTTGAAAAATTGTGTAAATTATAAATTGATTTATAATCATTTTACCAAATATTTTTAGGTAATGTGATGATCCGAAAACTTTAACTTCATTTATTATCCATTATGACGAAATAAAAGTATTTTATAATTTATGTAATGAGTTTGGAATGAAAAGAAAGAAAAAAAGAATTTTTATTAAAAGAAAAGTTACGTCAATAATATATTTAAGTGTCCCTTTGTTCAAGACTTTTTCTAATACTCTCGACATCATTTGATTATATGTCATATATGTATAAGCAAGCTCTAGGAGTGAACTTCGAGAATATGAAAACAATTTGTCATTCCAATCAACGGTTAGCCCTCAGTGAATTTTTAAAGTTAAGACGGTAAAAACGGTTAACCCGATGCTAACGATGAATTTATAAAGTTAAGACGATAAAAACAGTTAACCCGAAAACTATTTTTATTGGCCTACTTTGGAAGGCCATAATTTTCTCCTCGATTATCCATTTCTTGCGCCATAAATTGCACAGAAACCAAGATTTTGACTTAGTTTGATAGCACGAGTCTTAGCTCCAACATGGCCCCTCGAAACTGAATTTTTGGGGAAAAGAAAGCATCAGGTGGCACTTTGAGGACACGACTGCGACTGTGGGCTTCAATAGTCACCCAACATAGACTTTACACCTCCAACTTTGCATGTAATATGCTTGACACCTCCTGCTCTTGTTTATGGAAATTCATCAAGTGAAAATATACTACACGGCCAAGACCATAGTTCAATTCGGTGTGGTCTTTTTTCACTAAAAATACCTTCACCTAGGATGAGTTATTCACACCAAAAATATATTAATGAAACCATGAGTAAGTTATTGGTTCCCTTCATTCCTCCAAAATTATAATTTGTAAAGTTAGAAATGTGGGTTTTATCTTGTGTTATGATCAAGACTTGTTAATATAATAACACGTTCTTGATGTCCTAAATGATATTCCATTCTATCAAGCATAGTTAAAGTCTTGAAGAAAGCCCAGAAAATAAGTTCAGGAACGTTGAAATTCCTACAAGTATCGATACATTGAGAGCATGTATCGACACATATACTTTTCTACAGCATGTATCGATACCTCCACAGTATCACTACAAGAAAATTATGCTTTCCTTACAAATAATGCTTATACAAAATAAGATTTGTATGTAAAGATTGATTTTCCTAGCAAAATGAGATTTTGTATGCGTAAGAAATTGGCTCCAAAAATATGAATACTTAACGTACAAAAACCTGCCTATAAAATGAGATCTGTAGGTAGAGTTTATTTTTTCTCACAAAAATAAAATTTTGTTGGGATATAATTTGGCCTACAAAAAAAATATTATTTAAAACTCTTTATACAATTAACATGTAATACTATTTTACGAGAGTTAAGGAATTCATTTGCAATTTTCAAAAATTGAATTCTAACCAAAAAAAACCCAACCCTCCCAAACCTCAGTCATCGCCTCACACAGCTTGTTGCCTACATCTTATAGTTTCTTCACTGCCCTATAGCTTGTTGCCTCAGTCCTTATCCTCCATAATGGCCTCGCCTTCATTTCACCCTCTTAGCCTTTGTGGTCACCACTCTGAGCCTTCGATCTTGAATCATCCTCGTCGGGTTTTCTCTAAAACTCAAACCCCCATTTCATCGAGCGGGGGAAAACTAGGTGGTTTTTGGGGGTTTCCCTATTTCTCGCATTTCATCTAATTTTTACAGATTTATATCATCTATCAACAATAATATATCTTCATGTATATGTGCATTTGTTGAAAATTGAATATGGAATTAGAATACTAGCTTTCTTTGTTTAATTAAACTGGAATTTGTAATTTTCAAGTTTGGGGTTTTTTTTCCTATTTCTCGTCCATTAATATGTGCAATTTGTTAAGAATTGAAACTGAAATTAGAATACTGGATTTTGTGTGTTTAATTATACTGAAATTTTCAATTTTCAATACAAACTTGGAATTAGAATACTACCTTCTGTTTGTATATCCAACTTTTGTATTTTTTGAAAAGCCAGTTTATTCTAGTTTCAATTAAAGAAATTGGTATGTTATTAGTATATATCTTTTGATAATTTTTTAAAGCTTTTTTTTATGATTTTTTAATGTATTTTTTGTTTTCTTTGTTTGCAGAAAGTTCTAGTGAGTGTTGTTATTGTTTAAGGTAATACTTTTTGGAATCACAATGTTCTTGAATTATTATCAATAAATTTGTGAGTAATTGACGCAATTGTATATTGAAGAATGTAGAAATGTTTTCTTTGAAGTGGTTAAAATGACAATGAACATTGAACATATTTATTTGCATATTATATTGTACATGTTTTTTTATAGACATGGAAAACATGTTATTTACATATTCTACTCGAAAATATATTGAAGCAGTAGCATTATTAAAAAAAGCCCATTTTCTGTGAGTATTTTGTCTGTGTATACATTTTCGAAGTTATTTGTGTTTACTATGGCAGTGCCAAACATACTAGAAAAGAGCACAATTTTGGATAGCCACTGATGATCATGGTAATTTTCAAATGAATTATTCATGCTCAGATTTGGAAACACAAGGTTCTCTAGAATTTTATAATAGTTGCTTGCTTTGGTGCTTCTACATTTCTCAGGAATTATGAAGAATATGATTGTAGACATATTTTTGTTGTTCCATTTGATCTCTAATTTAAGGAGATTGAAGTATGCATTTTTTCCCTTGATAAGAAAAAGACTCTTGTAGTTTTGTATTTTTGCAGGTTCAATGGGAAGTAATTAAAGAGGAATATCTTGACCTTGCAGGGGTATTGCACGACGAGAATGTGAGTTGGAATTTTATAGGAATTAAAGCTCATATAGTCCCTTTGTTACAATAGAAGGTACATGTAATAAATACAAGCTAGGAATTAATGATTTTTATTTGCTGCATAAATTGAGTTTTATTTCAAAGTTTATAATTCCTCATAAATTTCATGTTTGCATTCGGTTCCATTGTGGTGTCTTTGTTTGATAGTTTGAAATTGTAATATCTAATTTCTCATGGAGCTATCAAGAAAAGATTTCAGTATTTTACTTTTGACGGAGTTAAATTTGAAATAGATGTCAATCAAATGTTAAAATAAGCATCCTAGAAGGCTTCTTATTGATGAGTTTGTAATGAGCATCAGGGAAACACCGCTTGAGGTAAAGTTATTTTAATTTCTTTTTTATTACTTTAGTAGAATGTGAAGCAATTAAAATTTTAAATGTCTAGGAGAGTAAGAAAAAGACTTGTTAAATGAATAATTCTACCTGAGAGAACGTCGGTCAAGTTTATTTCCTTTAATATTTGTGTGTTTCTCATTCTTTTCTTCCTTGCCATATCTTGACGAGTAGGGAAGAGGAGAAATCCAAATGTAAAGAACATGGACTTTATATTATTGATGTCTATTATTTATTGTTATTCCTTCAACTTGTGCCAGTTATTTGGTACAATTATCATAATAATGCTTGTAATTTATCTTATTATATGATTGTTCTTGCGCATAACTTGTCCCACTGAAAGCAATCTCTACAGCATTCCAGATGATAATAGCTATGATGATATCAAACTTGAAGAAATTGAAGCACAACACTTGCAATTGACTTATACAACCATTTGGACGGGGATGATTCATGCTCTCTGCCCTTATCTTGGTCGTTATTCTTGTCCTCTACTGGTAACTTTGATGAGGAGTACAACTTTGGTGGTGATCAGCAACAATCTAACTAATAGGATGGAGATATATGTTTTTTTAGATGCATAATCATGAATACAAAGTATGTTTACTACTTTGTATAAATTTAGATAGATGTAACCACAAGTATTGAATAATATTTATTTGTATTTTGTTACAACATTTTGAATTCAATTTTATATTGATTGACATTAAAAGTCTTTATAAAATTTATTATCTTTCTGTATTTTTATATTATTTTGAATAATGCAAAAAAAAATTAATTTCATACAAATAAAAAGTAAAATATCTAAAAATGATTTAACTTCTCCCTACAAATGGTATCTTAGCGTACAATTACTTTTTCCCTACCAAAATTTTTTTTGGAGAAAAGCGGGATTTAGCCATAAAATAATTTGTTACCATGTGCCCACAAAAATTGTTTTTTGAGTCAATATAATTTTAGTAAACAAATAATTTTGTTGGGAAAATAAATAAGCTACGAATTGTATTTGTATCCAAAGGGTTCATGGGGTGAAAACTTAGCACACAAAGTTCGAAATTTTGTAGGCATTCCTTTCCCCTCAATGTTTGCCACACAAATCTCCCTAATTTTTTTTTTTTTGTATGGAAAGGTTTTTCCCTACAAATAAGGAAATTTCCCTACAAAATAATTTTGTATGCGGAAAGTAAATTTCTTGTATATATGTATCAATACATGTACAATAAAAATAAAGACAGACGGCATGTATCAATACATGTGACAACTTCAATACCTCTACAAAGTAAAGAACTTCTTTCCAACCATTCTGGATTAAGGTGAGCGGAATATTTTTAATTGTTTACTTGATATAAGTTTGATAGGATCTCGTTATATGTACATTTGATTTCAATTTGTTATTATTGAAAATCTTTTCGTAACATGTATAGCTATTAAATATTGTTATCTACTTGTTTAAATTAAAATAATAATTAACGGGATTGATTATCACTAATATTATATTATGTGAATCGTTTGATTATCATAAAATGATGATAACACAATTAACTCGTATTACTTGGATACAACACCGTTCTCCTACCAACCAATATGGCACCAGCTGGTGCCAGACCAAGGACGTGGTTACCACGTTGTTCCATTTTTGTATGAAATCATCCCCCCTCCCAAACTGTTCTCTGTCGCCCGTATTCTTACCCCACTCCCCATAAAGTTCACCCCTACCCATTTCCCCTGCCAACAAAGCAACCCCAACCATTATTACCACAACCCGACATCGTCCTTGAGGTGCTAATTTTTCGAAATCCATCTGATCGATGCTGGGTGCAGTTTTTATGGTGTGGGTTGGATGCGATTTGTTTGGTAGGGGGTTGGGTGCGCCGCCGATGGTTTGGACCTGAAGTGCGTCACCAATGGTTGAGCCGCCCCTTTTGGTCGGAACAACATACAGGTCGGGTATGTCATGTACGATTCTCCAATTGATTCACATTTAAATTCACCCTATCATGCTGTGATTCATGAATTGCATCCCAAATTATTGAAAATTTATGATCGGAAATCATACCCATTTTTTTAACTGCCCTAAATTAATCCCAATCTCCCCAAATAAATTAGTTGATCTTCCTGTGAAAGGAACGGTTGTTTCAAGAATTGGTATGATATTATGCTAATTTTTTTATTTTTTGCTGTGCACGGAATGCATTTTTCTGTGAATCAAACGATTTTGTGAATCGAACGACTTTTTGCTGGATTCTTTTGCTGTGAATGGAACGATTTTCCTGGAAATCATACTGATTTTTTTGGAAACTATTGCTGGTGCAAATGTTGGGCATTTTTTGATGAATTGTTGGTGGAATCATGATGATTGTTAAGGCAGGTTGACAGGAGAACGGTAGTGTATGACTGAATATGCATGGGGCTTTGATGAGTTAAAAATTTAGCTGGAATGGTTAAACACGAAATCATATGTCGTATCTTGGCAGGGCAACCTGGATGGCATGAATTTTCATGCAACCAGTGATCTTCAGCCATGACGATTTGGTTCCATGTTAGCTGATGAATACATAAATGCATCTGAGCCTCTCTACTTTTCGACTTTCTTAAGTGGGGCTATGATGACTAAATCTTGTCCGAGCCTCAAAATGAAAATTATGATCTCGTTACTAAGTAAGTTTATGTAGTTGCTAAAAGTTGACAAGTGGAAATTGCAACCATCAACATGGCTATGCAACAGGTTTGAGGTATGTATTCATGAATAAATATTTATTTATTTTCATTACGCAACTTGTTTTTCCCCCTTAATCTTTTATATTTCCATGTTTTGTGTAGCATGAAAATGAGTGCGACTCATTCTACTGTTTGATGATATTTCGATGTCTCCATGAATATGTTGTCATAATGTAGAATTTCTCTGTAAACTTATATATCTAAAGTTAGTGCAATTTTATGTAAACTTATGTCACCTCGACTGTATTGTCTCCTAATGTAGAAATTCTATTTAAACTTATGTAAGAAATGCATTTATCCAATGATTTGTATTTTCTGAGTTTAATTTATTGTGTATTGAAGAAGTCAATGACCACGATAATATCAAACATAGATTGTAATGCAATCGATACAAAACATATATGTAAATAGAGTTTTCCAGAATCATTGTAAAGTACAACCCCCCAAAGTGTTAACACAAGTCAACTAAAGGAACTCAATAGACAATATAATTCTATTCATCTCGATCGTCATAGTATGTAGGTGCAAACCCAAAGTTGCTGTTATATACCGATCTGAGGTGGAAAATAAAATTAGCAGTCAAACAGTCAATGGTCCAATGGTTACTCCAAATTAACGAATAGACCCATGGTTTTTCAAATCACGAATCTAATGAGACGACCAAAGTCCTTCATCATGATCGAGGTGGATTGTCAGAGCCGAGGTGATTTATGCATATGCGGTGAATTGGCATGACCGAGGTTAATTTTCAGAACCGAGGTAATTTAGTTGCCGAGGTGATTTATGCACACGAGGTGAATTGCCATAACCGAGGTAAATTGTTAGAACCGAGATGGTTTAAGTGACCGAGGTGAATGAATACGAGACGACCTCATTGGCCATGGACGAAGAGAATATAAAAAGTATGCAGCAGTGTCAAATCATCCGTATTATGTGTCAGTAATCATCATTATCTGTAATATGTCAGTGTAATCATTTGATATATGTCTGTCAGAAGGATCAATCACCATTGTCAATCACATCCTGCAGAAGTGATGTATTGTAATAATTATGTTTAACCTTCTCAACTACTATAAATAGAAGGATTAAATGCTTATTTAAGGGCATGTGATATTGAAAAATTCTCTCAACTTTTGTCATTTGAATATCGTAAACCGACCTGAACATCGGATCAGCATTGAACTAGACGTGGGTTTGTTCAATTATTGCCCTAGTTCATTATTGATCTGATTAAACTTTTAT
The DNA here is from genome assembly GCA_963555705.1 of Ligustrum vulgare. Taxonomy (NCBI): domain Eukaryota; kingdom Viridiplantae; phylum Streptophyta; class Magnoliopsida; order Lamiales; family Oleaceae; genus Ligustrum; species Ligustrum vulgare. Next base: position 16,464,633 of record OY743185.1, read on the forward strand.
GCCCCATCTTTTTTAGTATAATACTCAAAATTTATTACCTAGAGGAGTATTTGAAAAGTTAACCACAAGAATCCAAATATCCTAATCATCAATAAATATCAGTTCTTCAAAGATAACTTCTTTTTATTTGTTGACTAGCTTGGGTACAAAAAGTGACGTCAACAAATTGAAGCTAGAAGGAGGGCCCGTATCCTGGTTATCAACGATCACATACTTACTCTCCTATCATAATGAGTCACAGACAAGATTCAGGAAGTCATCGGGCACACCATGAAGATGACTCACAAGGAAATGCTCATGGGTCGAGGATGTCTACTCTCCCACGACCCCCAGGTGATGCAAAAATGGAAATGGTCCTTGACCGGCTTGAACGGATGCAAAGGGATATGGAAGAGATGAGGAGAAATCAAAATCGAGGTAGCCACCAAGAAGAGGGTGAGGTACAATCTCAACTACAAAGACCTAATGAACCCTCCCATTACGATGAACAACAAACTGAATACTTGAACAACACGAGGAGTGCAGTAGGCGAAAGCACACCTTATCAACAAGGTCGAAGATCGCTCGGTTGGATGGGACCGAATCCAACAAAAGGGAGTGAAAAAGAAGGGGAGAGTAAAGCTGTCCGGATTAAGGGAAACGGGGACATATCCCCCCACGAAGAAAGTAAACTTGGAGAACCAATCAGCTAATAGCTCAACTCTCCAATTAAATCAGCCACCAATTCCTCCATCAAACAAACCAGATCAAGCTGAAAGTTGAACAACTAAAGAAAAGATTGTCCGACCTAGAAGCAAAATAGGAAGGGTTAGGGTCAACAAAACCATCAACCAAGAGGACGTCGCATTTCACAGAGGTTATACTGTCACAACCTTTGCCGAGTAAAATGAAAATGCCCCATCTCACGGGGTACAATGGGGAAACTAACCCGATGTCACACCTGGATCAATATATGTCCTGGATGGAACTTCAAGGAGCAAGTGACGCAATAATATTCAGCGCGTTTCCTTTAACTCTGGGAGATAGAGCTCAACGGTGGTTCCGCAATATATCTCAACACTCCATCTCTAGTTGGTCTCAGCTAAGTGGTCAGTTCTTGAAACAATTCATGGGGTCAAAAATTCCAACCACACCGAAGGAAAGTTTTGTAACTATAAGACAGGGGAAAGAGGAATCATTAAAGAACTACTTGAGCCGCTTCAATATACATCTCATGGGAATGGAAAAAATATCCGACTACACCCTGTTGATGGCGGTTTTATCATTCCTGCAAGCGCAGACTCATTTTTGGTGGTCAGTACATGAGGACGGACCTCAAACATACCAGGAGTTTCTAAACAGGGTGGAGAAGTTTATCAATGCCGAAGAAGCATCAGGTCCCAAAGTTAGTCACCGTGATGCGATCAGGATATCAAACAAGAAGGAGTGTAAAGAGGATAAGAAAGAGTTCAAAAGAAATACATTCGAGAAGAAGTGAGATTACAAACCAGTTGATAGGTTCCGTCCATACAATTCCGAGCAGAAAGGTGAGCTCACCCCTTTAAATGTATCGACGGAGGTCATTTTTATGAATGTAAAAGACAAAGGGATCATTCCGCCAGCGAGACCAATAAAGCAGAACCCAAGCAATTTGGATCCATCCCAGTATTGCAAATACCACAGGTCAATAGGACATACAACAGATGAATGTCGGAATTTAAGGTTTGAAATTGACAAACTGATAAAAAGGGGAAGCCTGCGGAAGTATGCTGTTGAATCACGAGACATGGGAAAGCAATCCACACAACAAGAGAAGTATGTTGTCCATCATGAAGTAGAGCCTCACAGCACAGACCGACCTGATGAAATCCGTACAATTGTGTGTGGAATCAAGTACAAGTCGGATCAAAAAGAAAAAGACGAGAATCTGGCTGAGATGTCGAAATAGCTATCAGATATGTAGCCACATAATTACTCCAGACAATTTAGAGTCTTTCAATTTCAGCGAGGAAGATGACAGGGTGTACTCCAACCGCACTCAAATGCTTTGATAATCACGATGCCGGTGAGTGGGATAAAAATCCACAGAACATTGGTGGATGACGACAGCGCTGTGAATGTATTATATTGGAGAACCTTTGAAAGAATGGGAATTGACCCACGTAACTTACGGCCGAGGAAGACAATGATTCAGGGCTTCACGGGTGATTACATCTGTCCGAGAGGAGAAATATCTTTACTAGTGGAACTGGTGACAGGATCTTGTCAGGGGCTCGTAATTACTGATTTTGTGGTAGTGGACGTCATGACAAACTACAATGCTATATTGGGAAGACCAATCCTCCACGAGCTTAAGGGAGCAGCGTCAATTTATCATTATTGCTTGAAATTTCCTACATCACACGGAGTAGCTACCGTGAGGGGGGATCAGAGAGCTGCACGGAAATGCAATTTAGGCTTCGCTTCCAGCAACGTCCAAATGGTGAAAAAAGGGAGCTCCATTGCAGAACTGAGTGAAGATGATGAACTGATTACAGAACTGCAAACATTGGATCCAAGGGTTACTCGGGATCGTGGTCAGTCAGACCTGTGGAAGAGTTGGATGTTGTGAAAGTTGACAGTGCGAAGCCCTACGTCGAGTTCAGAATAGGACACGAATTAATTGAACCCATCAGGACCAATCTTATCAATTTTTTGAAAAATAACTCAGATGTGTTCGCATGGACTCACTCAGATATGGAAGGGATTGATCCTAAACACGCATGCCACCATCTCCATGTTAGTCCTGATTTCAAACAAAATGTGCAAAAAAGAAGGTCTCTTAATCCTGAACGGTATGAAGCATTTGCAAGGGAGGTGGTAAAGTTACTTAGCAATGGATTTATCCAGGAATCTTTCTACCCTGTATGGGTATTAAATCCAGTATTGGTGAAGAAGAGTAATGGGCCATGGAGGCTATGTATAGACTTTTCCTATTTGAACAAAGTGTGTCCCAAGGGTAGTTTCCCACTACACAGAATAGATCAAATGGTGGACGCCACAACCCGACATCAGCTCCTCAGCTTCATGGACGCTTACTCAGGATATAACCAGATACCAATGAATGAAGTGGATGAAGAGCATACCTCATTTATGACTGATCGGGGACTTTATTGTTATAAAATGATGTTGTTTGGCCTAAAGAATGCGGGAGCGACATACCAACGGTTGGTGAATGCAATGTTCAAGGACCTTATGGGGAGGACAATGGAGGTTTATGTCGATGACATGCTCGTAAAGAGCGTCCATGCTGAAGACCATATTCGGCACCTAGATGAAATGTTCCAAGTACTGAGAGCGTATCGAATGAAGCCGAATCCGAAGAAATGCTCTTTTGGGGTAGGATCAGGAAAATTCCTTGGTTATTTGGTGAACCAAAGGGGTATTGAAGCTAACCCTGATAAAATACAAGCGTTGATGAGGATGAGAGAACCAAGGAAAGACAAAGAAGTGCAGAGTTTGACATGAAGGATAGCAGCCCTGAGCCGTTTTGTATCACGATCTACGGATAAATGTAGGTCTTTCTTTGATGTTATCATGAAGAATAAAGAGTTTGAATGGACCAAAGAATGCTAGATCACTTTCGAAGAATTGAAGAAACAATTGGCATCTCCACCTGTTCTTTCAAAGCCGCTGTCAGGGGAGGTACTATCTCTATACTTGGCCGTTTCAGAGTTGGCGATGAGTGCAGTTCTTGTGAGAACTAAACAGGGAGTTCAAAATCCTATTTACTATGTTAGCCAAGCCCTTCACGACGCCGAACTTCGGTATTCCTAAATGGAAAAATTGGACTATGCTCTGATAATGTCAACTCGAAAATTGAGACCTTATTTTTTGGAGCATCAGGTGGAAGTGTTGACCAATTACCCTCTGAGACAGGTGTTACAAAAACCCAAGATGTCTGGACGATTATTGAAGTGGGCTGTGGAGTTGGGGCAATTCGACCTTGTATACAAGGTGAGAACAACTATTAAAGGACAAGCTTTGGCTGATTTCATAGTAAAGTTCACACCAACAGCGCAAATCTGCTACGCAGAGGTAGATAGAACTTGGCGGTTATATGTTGACGGTTCGTCGGCAGGGCAGCGAGCAGGGCTGGAGTCATTCTCATCAGTCCGAATAATCAATTCTTCTGCAGCTCTTACAGTTTTGGTTTTGAAGCAACCAACAATGATGCCGAATATGAGGCTTTGATTGTAGGGTTAAACATGGCTCAAGCGATGGGTATTAATAGCTTGATCTTGCACAGTGATTCCCAGCTGATAGTCAACCAAGTTCAGGGAACGTACGAAGCCAGAGGTGAGAAAATGATGGCCTACCGAACAAGAGTCTTGGAGGAACTGAAGAAGTTCAGGCATGCAGAGATTATCCGGATCCCTCGATCCAAAAATAGGCTGGCTGATGCTTTGGCTCGCTTAGCAACAAGTGAAGGAACGTCTGAATTAAGAAGCATATCAATTGAGACAGTTGCACAATCAGCCCTAAACTCACCATGCCCAGTCTTCTTGTAAACCACTCTGAAGAAGACATGGAAGGATGAAATTATCCAATATTTACGAGAAGAGACGACGCCACTGGATCAAGTTAAGGCCAGGAGTTTGAGGATCAGATCTGCAAGGTATACTTTGATTGGGCATGACGTATACAAGTGAGGATTCTCCTTACCATTGTTGAAGTGTCTAGACAATGAAGAAACGGAATATGTGATGAAGGAAATCCAAGAAGGCATTTGCGGGAATTATACCGGAGGACAAGCAATGGCATTTAAAATTATTAGACACGCATTCTTTTGGCCTACTCTGAAGAAAGACGCAATTGAATTTGTAAAGAGATGTGACAAATGTCAAAGGATCGCCCCAATAATGAGGAACCCACCTGAAGAGTTAACCTCGGTCATGAGCCCCTGGCCGTTCGCCAAATGGGGAATAGATCTGATTGGATCACTGCCAACGGCAAAGGGGGGAAATAGGTTTGCTATAGTCGCAGTGGATTATTTCACAAAATGGGCAGATGCTAAATTGTTAGTCAAAATTACAGAGCAAAAAACTACAGACTTTGTATGGAAATCAATCATTTGTAGGTTCGGAATCCCAAAATCCATCGTGACGGACAACGGGAAACAGATTGACAATGAAATGTTTAAATCTTTTTGTGAAGGACTGGGTATCAGGAAGCATTTCTCCACCCCAAACCATCCTCAATCCAACGGACATGTCGAAGCTGTGAACAAGATTATCAAGCACAATCTGAAAACTAGACTTGAGACCTTGAAAGGATCATGGGCAGAAGAATTACCAGGAGTGTTGTGGTCCTAATGGACAACCCACAGAACATCAACTAAAGAGACCCCGTTTACCTTGGCTTTCGGAAGAGAAGCTGTGACTCCAACTGAGATGGGTTTGCCATCATTTTGGGTTACTCATTTCAATGAGAAATGTAACGATGATGCACTCACTGTTGAATTAGACCTCACGGAGGAAAAGAGACTACAAGCACAAATTACGAATGTTGTATACAAACAAAGAAATGCAAGATACTATAATGCAAAGGTGAAAACAAGAAATTCCTAGGTGGGGATTTAGTTTTGAGAAAGACGATTGCCACGCATGAACCTCTGGGACCCAACTGGGGGGCCCATATCGGATCAAGAAGGTGTTAAGAAATGGGTCGTATGAGGTTGAATAACTTGATGGGGTTCAGCTTCAGCATCCTTGGAATGCAGAATATCTGAAGAAATACTTCCAATAGGGTAGGGCATGAAAGTGAATGTAAATATTTTTGATGTCAAGTAAGATGTGTAACCAGATGAATGAAAAATTTAATATTCCAAAGTGTGCGAATCGGAATGGATGTTTACAAATCAAGACCTTAGTTGATAATCTATAAGTACCTATAAGGCAGGATATCATCAACATTACAAGGCAATCCGTCTCAAAGACCGGAAAGACCTCCTTGAGGGGCAACTCAAGACCTTAGTTGATAATCCATAAGTACCTATCATCAACATTACAAGGAAATCCGTCTCAATGACGGGAAAGACCTCCTTGAGAGGAAAATCAAGACCTTAGTTGATAATCCATAAGTACCTACAAGGCAGGATATCATCAACATTACAAGGCAATCCGTCTCAAAGATGGGAAAGACATCCTTGAGAGGCAAATCAAGACCTTAGTTGATAACCCATAAGTACCTACAAGGCAGGATATCATCAACATTACAAGACAATCCGTCTCAAAGATGGGAAAGACCTCCTTCAGAGGCAAATCAAGACCTTAGTTGATAATCCATAAGTACCTATAAGGCAGGATATCATCAACATTACAAGGAAATCCGTTTCAAAGACGGGAAAGACCTCCTTGAGAGGCAAATCAAGACCTTAGTTGATAATCCATAAGTACGTACAAGGCAGGATATCATCAACATTACAAGGTAATCCGTCTCAAAGACGGGAAATACCTCATTGAGAGGCAAATCAAGACCTTAGTTGATAATCCATAAGTACCTACAAGGCAGGATATCATCAACATTACAAGGAAATCCGTCTCAAAGACGGGAAAGACCTCCTTGAGAGGCAAATCAAGACCTTAGTTGATAATCTATAAGTACCTACAAGGCAGGATATCATCAACATTACAATGCAATCCGTCTCAAAGACGGGAAAAACCTTCTTGAGAGGAAAATCAAGACCTTAGTTGATAATTCATAAGTACCTATAAGGCAAGATATCATCAACATTACAAGGAAATCCGTCTCAAAGATGGGAAAGACCTCCTTGAGAGGCAAATCAAGACCTTAATTGATAATCCATAAGTACCTGTAAGACAGGATATCATCAACGTTACGAGGCAATCCGTCTTGATGCATAAAAATCATTTTCGAGCTCTTTGAATTTCATCGCTAAAAATTGAGAGTGTTATACCTTTACATAAGTTAAATCAACTCTTGAACTTGAACTCTAATCTTGTATGCTTGAATTCTTGGTTTTCATGTCATGCTTTTCAACTTTAATTTTGATCTTGAATATCTTCAATTCTTTCATGATCTTCTTTATGTCTCGTGTGCTTGATCACATAGTTTTGATTTATATCTTTGAGAGACGATTTGACATAGAGTGCTTTGAATATTTATCATTACATGAAGCACTTGAAGCACACTTGTTAATAACACAATATATTCTTGTTTGTTATGATCAAAACAATAAGGTTAAGTTAATCATAGGTCAACAGTCGGATATTATAACGGTCACAAATGAAATTCAAAATCAAAAGCGAGCCGACAGCAATTGAGAGAAAATCAGAAGAATTTTGTGGAGAGTATGGAAAATGATGTCTTTATATAGGGTGAGGAGAGAAAAATCCGGTCTAGCAGCCATTATGACAAGACGCGTTGCCATAATGATGACGGCTACACATGATCGAAGGTATGGCCCACCTATCGGACAATGATACGCGGCCAAAGGATTGCATAATTTGGAGAGACAAACGTCAATGTTAAAATTTTCGATAAAGGATTAAATTTCTAGATCCGCTCTCGCAACTTCGAACTGATCTAGAGGGGACATTTGTTATATACCGATCTGAGGTGGAAAATAAAATCAGCAGTCAAACAGTCAATGGTCCAATGGTTACTCCAAATTAACGAAGCGGCCCATGGTATTTCAAATCACGAATCTAATGAGATGACCAAATTCCTTCATCATGATCGAGGTGGATTTTCAGAGCCGACGTGATTTATGCATACGAGGTGAATTGGCATGACCGAGGTTAATTTTCAGAACCGAGGTGATTGAGTTACCGAGGTGAATTGGCATGACCGAGGTGGTTTAAGTGACCGAGGTGAATGAATACGAGATGACTTCATTGGTCATGAACGAAGAGAATATAAAAAGTATGCAACAGTGTCAAATCATTCGTATTATGTGTCAGTAATCATCATTATCTGTAATATGTCGGTGTAATCATTTGATGTATGTCTGTCGAAGGGTCAATCACCATTGTCAATCACATCCTGCAGAAGTGATGTATTGTAATAATTATGTTTAACCTTCTCTACTATTATAAATAGAAGGATTAAATGCTCATTTAAGGGCATGTGATATTGAAAAACTCTCTCAACTATTGTCATTTGAATATCGTAAACCGACCTGAACATCAGATTAGCATTGAACTAGACGTGGGTTTGTTCAATTATTGCCCTAGTTCATTATTGATCTGATTCAACTTTTATGCCACATCTATTTTAGTATAATACTCAAATTTTATTACCTAGAGGAGTATTTGAATAGTTAACCACAAGAATCCAAATATCCTAATCATCAATAAATATCAGTTCTTCAAAGATAACTTCTTTTTATTTGTTGACTAGCTTGGATACAAAAAGTGACGTCAACAGTTGCTATTAAGAATGTTTGTGATCATATCATCTTGAGTGTTTCCATATGAGTATTGAGGGTGATAAACTTCATCCTAATTATTTTCATATGAGTATTGAGGGCGATAAGATTCATCAACCAAATTGGACTTGAAATTGCTTGAAGTAAAAAAAAAAAATAATAATAATACATAAATGAATTTAGAGTAAGTGAAACTTCGGGAAAAAAATTATTGCCACGAACCTATTCACTAATGTTGGGTATGTTCTTTTGTCGTGACCAGTTATACCACAAACACTTCATTGTCTTGTGGGTGGGACATCGCTTTTTCTTTTCTCGATTTCATTCTCTTCCCGCACTCCTTCGCTCTTACTAGTTAGGATCAGAAATCACTGGGTGTCCTTGCGACTTCGGCTTCTATTTCTGCTGGCGCCAACACTGCCTCCATCAGTTAAATCATTAACCTTAGTTTTAAATTTTTAAATTTACCACGAAGGAAAGTACTACGCTCATCAGTAAGCGATCCCATATCGACTAACTCTGAAGCCGAATGCGCCAGTAATCCATGTATGGAAATCCATGATTGACTTGAACCACCTGCGTGTCCATATGTCGTTAGTGTATCAAATACAGGAGCCAATTTGGCATTCTTAGTCCATCTTGGTAGGATGTAATTTTCTGGAAAAATAAGCACTTAATTTTTCTTCAGGAAGGAAATCATATGTCGACAAGAGTATCCCTCGTACTCAAACATCGGACAACTATATGTTATGAAGTCAGTTGAAGTTTAGTTGACGATATCGATCAAAGCGCTCTCCTACTTCAAAGCGCTCTACTATGTACACTTTAGTATTTCCAGAAGTAGCAGTTTTTGAACATGTGTAGAAATTACTCCCTTCAAGTTCCTTCTGAAATAACAAAAAAATCTTTTTTGTGTATACCTAAACCAGCTGATGTTCCATCGGGTGTGTTGTTGTCAGTCTTGGCTTCTCATTCATATCAACATGGTTAGTAGCTAACTCTTCGTATCACTGATGTGCTAGTACCATGTTAAATCTTGTAATGAAATTTAGCAAAGTGTTATTGTGACTTACATATTTTTTAAAGAACGAGTTACTGCTCTCAGCTCTTTGGCTGCTAGACATTCCCGCAGCAAACACTTGCTTCACATAGGCGGGCACCCATCTTCTTCTGATGGTAAACATTTGCATCAACCATTCGTTGCTTCTTAAATCACTAGAATCAACCACTGCAACCCAACGCTCGTCAAACTCCTCAGGCGTCTCTGCATCCCTTATTATGGTCACCGTGTGATAATGTTCTCTATAGTGAACCACATTCATTTTCTCTGGAAACTTGTTCAATATATGCTAGAGACAAAAACGATGGAAAGTCAATGGAAATACCCTTGAGATACTTTTTGCTATTGCAGCATCCTGGTCAGTAATAACTAATAAGTATACGAGGGGAAACTTGGTTTGGCATTGCTTCAAGAAACTTCGAAAATAAGAAACAAATGATTCAATAGTCTCATCACTAAGTAGCCCCCATCCAAATAATATCGTCTGCCAGTGGTTATTCACACCCACAAAAGGCGGAAGTATCATCGCGTATTTGCTGGTATTGTAAGTGTTGAGTGCATTTTACATGCATATTTCATATATTTTTTGTGGTACTTTTTGAGTAATTTGGACAAATACCTACTGAATTGTGCATATTTTGTGGTTAAATAGGTTCAACATTCAAATACATGGAGAAAGCACAAGAAATGAGGTAAATTGATGAATAATTGAAGAAATTGAGGAGAAAAGAGTCAAAGTTTGGGGACCAAATTGTCACTTCCGAAAAGTTGTAGATCGCATGTACAATTGATCAAAGGACTAAATTGCAAGTTTCCAAAGTTGATGGACTCAAATGCACTTTTGGAAGGGCTCAATTGAAAGAAATCAGAAACTTTGGGGACCAAGTTGATCTACATTGGAAGTTGGAGGACCCAATTGCAAATCAATGAAGGACGGAGCTGTAAAATCGTGCCCAGGTGAACCACGCGATCGCGTGGCTCTAACAAGTCGCGTTTTCGCGAATCAGGTCAAAAATCCAAGTAGAGAGTTTTCAGCTCAACCACGCAATTGCGAGGTATTCATCCACTCGATCGCATGGTCAAAAATTTGAACATTATTCTGGGCCGACCCGGTGCGACCCGGTTCAGCCCAAACGCTGAAGGATGCGGATCTACGCGAAATTGGGTGTTTTTTGGGCAATTTTGGCTAGGGTTCAAACACTTTTCACTCCACTTTCATCCCAAAACTCATTTTTCTCTCATTTTGTTCTTCATTTTCTTGCTATTCTCTTGTAATTTTCCATTGTAATTAGTTAGATTGGTTGATGAATGTTGATTTAGGGAAGAAATACCTACAACATTGTGGAGAAACATTGATGTTTTGAAGCACTAACCATTGTTGAAGAGAAGTTTTCTTGTTAATCTTCATATTTCTTCATCTATTTTAATCTATTGTTGAAATGATGTATTTAATTCTTGAGTTTTATTGTTATTTCATCATGGGCTAAACTATTTTGTGTTGGGATGATTGATGAAGCTTGACCTAGCTTAGTTGATTTTAATGCTTGTATTAAGAATTTAGGCTATTTGTTATCTTGTGCATTTATTGTTGTATTTATTGACTTACATTTATTGTGACCACATTTATGCTTGGATTTTATAGGATGTGCAATTATTGAGAAATTGTTGTATATTCTAGATCAATACAATATTTGCTCTAGGTTCTTGTTTAGGATAGAGATATACCTAAAACCCTAGATGATTCATTGAGCTATTTTCACAAAGATTTAATGCAATTGGTGTGTTTTTAATTGACATAGAGATATAGTAGGTTGATTCCACTAATTAGGGTTGATTTCACTCAAGAGAGGTAATTGACTAAACTTGGAAAATCGGGTCTAACATGATTTATAAAATTGCATGTCTTTTTACTTGTTGAGAATTCAATTAGGTAATGGTCAAGTGGAATCAAGAATCCCAACACTCCTTCATCATCAAGTCATCACCATTTTTCTAGTGTTTATTTATAATTGTGATTTAAATTCTAGTACTAGGACTTTCCCAATCCAAACTTTATTATGTGTATTCCTTGGTTAAATTAATTAAAATTAGAGTGTAATTAAAATAGACAATCCTTGTGGGATCGATAAACCGGACTCATTTAGTCCACTATCACTTGTATGCGATACGTGCACTTGCGGTGTGTTTTTAGCGAACAGTAAGTCGTGTCAAAAAGCACAACATCACAAAAATAAGCGTATGACCTCTTGGACTTACAATTCGCCCAAAAACAACGACCAAATTTATCTTATTCATCAGTCTGATAGTAAAAAAAAGTTTGGGTTTTTTTTATTTCTCGAACATGAAATGCTCTATTAATGCCTCTACATCATGGCCCAATTGTTCTTATCTCAAATCCCGTTCATGATTTCTAATATCCCTCTCTCCAAATCCTAAGCTGATGGCCCACCGGCATCTATCTCCAATAGTCGCACTTGCTGACACGTGGGAATATTTACCTCTGAAAATTGATTGACAAGTTCCTTCTTAGTGGTAATTACCTGACGATGTGATCTCAACAAGTGCACCCTACTAGGAGTAGTAAGAGCATGATTGTGTTCCTCAATAAATTTACTGACAACCCAACCTTGCTCAGTTTGTTGCTTTACTACTGTCATTCTTGCATTACACTTGCACTATTTTGACCACAATTTCTTTCTCTAGTACGTTGAACATCATCCTTGTGACGTATTTGATACGTCTCTTCTGTTTTACCTTCTTTGGAGCACACAAATAATTTCCAAACATATTCATTAGTTGATTTCTTTTTCTTGCAATTACCCACTCTGGTACAGAATCCTGCCTCCCTAGCATACTGATTGTAAAAACTTTGTGCGTCTTCATGGGAGTCAAACTCTAATCCGATCTTAGGTTTTATATTATGGGAAACTTGGGGAACGAACACATCATCATCATACTCATATTTCATTCCTAGTTAACAAAGAAAAATATTACATTATTTGTTAAGCAGTGAAAAAATCTTAGTTGACACTTGCTCATATATCATAGTTAATTAATTTATGTAAAGTCATCATTTTAACATTAAACACTGCCATTAATTAGTGAAATTACTAATTTATGATGAACAAAAATTAGATACAAAATATATAGTCCAACTTCAAAACAAAAAAGAACATATAAAATAAAATCAACAAAAACAAATGTCATAAACTTCCCAAAAAAAAAATGTGGTCCATTAATCAAGATTTAATATAAATTTTAGCTAATCTCATTATTTTTGCCCATTTAAACCTAAAATATAAAAACTACACATAAAACTAATTAAAAAATGCACAAAGTTAAGAAGAAGTCATAATAAAATTTTCCACAACTTAAAACATGATCAAATTTAACAACTTACCAGTTCAACTACTAAAGAAGTGCACCAGAAATGAACGAAAATGGAAGAGGTGGTGTGGAGAACCAATAAAAGAACCGAAAATGGGAGAGGTTGCGTGAAGAACCAATAAAATATTTGGTGTTTGAAATTTGCAAGCAAAAGCCTAGTGATGTGACATTTACTTTATTGCATAGGAGATGGGTAGGGGTGAACTTTATAAGGGAGTGGGGGTAAGAATACAGGCAGCAGATAACGGTTTGGGAGGAGGGTAATTTCACACAAAAATGGAACAACGTGGCAACTACGTCATTGGTCTGGCACCAGTTGGTACCAGATTGGTTGGTAAGAGAACGTTGTTGTACTTGGATATTTGGAATGAACCTTATTCTTAATGATATGATATTAAGTTCATTAACTTAGAGTAAAAATGACAATAGTAAAAGAAATGTAAGTTTACCATATGTATCGATACACGAAAGTTTTAAAATATTTCTATTATCTTTTATGTATCAATACAATGAGCATGTATCAATACTTACCTGATACTTGAATCTGTATTATAGTGTGATACATCATGAATAACAGTTGTTCCGATTGTTTATAGAAATTGTGAGTGATACTTGTACATGATATAATGTTTGTACTTGTTTATGTGACGTAACGCTGTACTTGATTATGTGATCTTAAATGCTATTTCGTGACACAGTTATTCCATTACATTAAAAGGATTTTCATGTTTTTAATATGCATTGCATAGAAAGGAATTTATTGGTATTACAGTCACTTTATCTCGCTTGTCTTGATATATGCGACATAGAGTCCTGTAATTGGATTACGATGTGGTTATGCTTGTTAATGAATTTCAGGGATCTCGATTCCCTGCTTGAAACCCGTGGTATAGAAACCACGCTTGTAAAAGAACTTGTGAAATAAATTTTATGCTAGAACTTAGGGTTAAATTCTCTGCTTGTGCACGCTCGGGATAGCAGCTGATTTGTAATATAGACCCCATTAAAAATCATGCTCTCTTGAAAAGACATGCATTTGCACCAGTTATGATTATATGAACTTGACTCGATTTGATTAATATGCAAATAAATTCATATGACCTTGAATATATTATCTTTACCTGACTTGAATATATGTCTTGCCTCGATTTGTCTTGATTATATGATTTGAATATAGGAATTTACTGGTTTAAAAATATGAAGTTTGACTTGACTAGAATATGTGAATTTGACAGGATTTGATTATATGAAATTGACTTGACTGGACTGGGTATAACTCGAAATACATATAATCTGAAATGACTTGTCTTGAACTTGACTTGGGACTGAACTTGATTTGAATATCTGAGGTTGACTTGTCTACGTGCAATAGCACATGTGTACCATACTTCACTTATTGAGCAAGTATATGCTTATTCCAAGATATCTTATATTTCTAATAATAATAGAAATGTAAAAGGAATTGGCGCAAATCTTCAGATGGCGAGACAGATGGTTATGCTAGGTGACGACCTGTGAGTGGTAGACTCACTGAATGAGGTCTTGTGTTTGAACTTCCAAACTCGCTATTTTATTATTATTATTATTATTATTATTATTATTATTATTATTATTATTATTATTATTATTATTATTACTGTTTATCTAAAATATTTTAAAGCCAAAATCTTGAATTAAACGTTTTATCATTACTTTTTTAAATGAATGGGTTTTATTTTAAAGTAAAGTGAATTTGAAATCTCAGTCAAGTGACGTCGTTTACGTCACTAATTTATGAAAAGAAAATTAAAGTATTTTTGCAAATCTTATCATGTGCCGCGTGTTGCCCTCGGAGTTTAAAAATAAAAGAAAAATTCGACCGTGCATCACAGGTAAAATATGTGATTAAAAAGTGAAAAAATGTGGATAAAAATTGTTAAAAAAATTGTATTGTTTATATAAATTGTAACGACTACGTTAAAAAAAAAAAAAAAAAAAAAAATCTATATATTTAAATTTTTTTATGAAGTTTAAAAGTCTAAATGTAATCAAGGTAGACTTTTATAACTCCATAAAAGTCTTGATATATTCAATATTGAATTTAATGAACTCTTAAGTCATGAAATATTCAATTCAGACCTTTTAAATTCCTTAAAAATTTGAGCAATATTTAATTTATCAATAATTTTAACAGAATTCTAAACATAATAGACTTTGATGAACTTTTGGGTAGAAAGTACAAATAGAAAAAATTCTTTATCTATCTTTGATCTACCCTAAAAACTTCAAAAGAATTTTAAATTCATCTATTTCTATCATATAAAAGTATTTACTCTGTGCGTGCACGGAAATTGTTTTACGCAATATCTATTTCGATAAGTATTCGTAAAATGTTAGTACTTTTACATAATCAAAACAAATATAAAATACATAAAATAATAATATTTTATTACAATAATTATTAAAATTTAAAAAAGGATGTCCATGTTTGGTAGAGAATAAAATTAGGTTTTTAGTAGATTTTGATAAAAGTTGATAAAATGTGTTGAAAGTTGTAGGATCTACAAAAATGTGGTTAAAATTAATTGTTGACTTTGAATTAAATTTTTGTCAAAAGTTTTAGAGTTATCAAATATGAAAAATATAACTAATCCAAATTATTAAAAACTTATTTGGACAGTAAATACTAATTTGTATATTTAAATAATAAAATGTCAATTTATATATTTAAATAATAAATTATCGAAGGTTTGAATGATTTTTATGAGTTATTGTTAACTTCATTGAAAATGCAAATTTGCATGATTTCTGAATTTGCCTCTTGTATTTAACTTTTTATTTTAACTTTCATTCAAAAAAATTATAAATTTGTGTTTATTCTCAACCCAACAAATATTTATAAATATTTAACTGATAAAATTATACTTTGACTTAAAAAATAAAGAAGTTAAATTAATAATTATGAAAAATCTTCAATTATCATAATACAATAATTGGACAACGTGCGAGATCAAAAAATTATATCGAAAATCTTATACCATATAATTTTTACACAATTATTAAAATTAAGATCGATTAAAAATATTAGCATGCACTCGATAACTTTGTCTATAAATTTATTTACAGACAACACATTTTTCACCCACTTTTTAACTATACACATTTTCATTTTTCAACCCCGCATTTTATTTGAAAAATAAAAATATTTTTATTTATAAACAAAAAAAAAAAATCATTTGAACGGAGGTTTTAATTTATTAAGTAGTCAATAATAATATATATTTTAGAAAATATGATTTATTATTTAAAGGATAATAAATATTATTTACATTGATTTCTATTTTAGTTTTTTTTCCCAAGAATTGTAAATGCATTTTGGAGGGAATTGACATTTAATGCTTCTCTCTCTTAACTTCTACTTTTATATACGTATGTATAAGGGTGGATGTGGTTCGGTTTGGTTTGGTTTGGTTCTGGTTCCAGAAGAACCAAACCAAACCATGAACTGATGATTTTTTTCCTAATTAAACCAATTAGTTTTTATAAAGATATGGAATCAAACCGTTCAGTTTTAGTTTGATCTGTTTGGTTCTATGACCATTACTCGAATTTTTAAATAATAAGTACAAATTAAAACTTGTTTATATCAACTTCTTTATTAGAATCTATCTACATCATTACTAAATACTAACAGAAATGAAATTTTTAGTTAATAAAATAAAAGTTTAGAAAAAGTAACATGTTATTCCAAATCGAAGAAGAAGAAGAAATCTACTTGAAGAAAGCTCGCTGACTTGTTGAAACTTAGAGAATCAAACATAAATACCGTTTAGACTTATAGTTAGACGTTATGAAGGTCTGACTCTGCCCATTCTGTCGTGACGCCGTGTGAGTTAAGGATGAAATTTGTAATTTAAGTTTGTGTTGACTCTTGAGAATTAACGAACTGTGCTAAGATTTATATATTAATTATATAGCGTCCATTGGGGCACGTGTCTCTCCCTATTGGGGGTGTCAGACGGGGTTCACCAGGCGTCGCCAACACCCAATGTCCACCTGCCAAGTGGCAGGTAGACATTTTTATGCCCCCCCCCCAACGGATACCATAAATGCTCTAGGTTTATTATATACATAAATTTAAAGAAAAAAACATTAACGTTGTCGATGGTGACTAAAGAGCACGATGATTGCTGTGTTAAATGAGTGTAAATAAAGCAGTGTGGATACATCTATAATTGAAAAGAAGGGAAATTAATTAGAATTAGAATCTAGATTTAAAATTTAAAGTCTTTGTTTAAAAGGAAATGAGGTAAAATGTATGCTATATAAATTTTTTGTATATTTCACATTTATAATTTCAGATTTGGATTTTTTGGCTAGATGAATACCCACTGATTTGTAAAAAAATATAAATATAAAAAAAAATGAGTTTGGTTCTTAGTTCTGGTTATAGTTTTGGACCAAAACCAGAACCGAAACTAAATGGTTCTTGATTATAAGAACCAAACTATTATTTATTTTTTTATATATAGAACCAACCAAATCGCTTGGTTTGATTTGGTTTGATTTGATTTGGTTATTTTGTACACACATAAGGTATGTATATGTATAGATATAAAATAGATTTTGATGGGCTTTTCAATGAAAAGTATAAATAGAAAAAATTCTTCTTTTCACTCCAATCTACCTTAAAAACTTCAAAAGACTTTTCATTGTCTCTCTATCATCGATTTCTTGGTTGCCCAAGGTATCTTTCCAGTTTCTATGTCGTTTTTGGCATAAAGTAATAATTGGAAGACTAGTTTTAATTTTTTTCTAATGTAAATTCATCTGGGTTTTCTTTATTTTCATTTGTAAGTGCATTTTCTGTTTTTCAGTCATTACAAAATTCTTTTTCTTTTGTATTTTGGTGGGTTTCTTGTATTAAAACTCATTTCCTGCGTTTCTCTGCACAAATTTATAATTTAGAGCATCTCCAACAGACTCTTTAAACTCAAAATTCTCTTTAATTTAAAGAGCAAGATTCTAAAATAATACTTCAACAGATTCTTTAAATTAAATTTTAAATTTAGAGAGTCAAATTTGGAGAGTCAAATTCACTCTCTATTATTAAATACATTGGAATATTTCACTTTTCAATACCCTCCCTCTTTCTTTATTAAATATCATGCACAATTATCAACCTCATTTTCAACTACCATTGTATCCACCGTCCACGCTATATTCATATGTGTGTATATTTGTTCTCTGTGTTTGCAATTTTTCTTCAACATGAAATTATTATTATTATTAATTTTTTTTTGGAAACCAGCAACGTGAATTTTGTAATTGATAGGGATGAAAATCAGTACAATGGCTCAAATGAGAATACTTGAAAGGGAAAAAGTTTATTTAGAACTAGAGGAATAACAAAATTTGAGGGAAAAAAATTAATGCTCTTTGGAAAAAGAAAAATATAGAGGAAAAGATAAAGAGGCTATTGGAGTAATTTAAAAAAATAGCTCTCTAAATTTATAGATTCTCTCTAAAGTGTGAAAAATGTTCTCTAAATATAAAGAATCTGCTGGAGATACTCTTACAAATGTGGATTGAGGAAAAATTAGGTGGCATTTTATTTGTATTTTATTTTATATTTTCATTTTGAAAATATTTTATATTTCTTAATTTTATTTTTGTTTTCAAATTTGCTGAAAACGCGTTTGGTTTGTCATTTCTGAAAACTGCTTTTGAAAATAAACAGCAAGAAAACACGTTTTATTTGAAATTTTGCACAATACTACTTAAACTATTTTTAATTAATTTGCTTACAGAATACTACTGGCTCAAACTCAAATTCCTTTCACAATACATTAAAAACATGATTACCTGCAACATACTAATGTGAGTACTAAGATTCTATATTAACATAGCTTGGTCAGTTTCGGAATATGATGAAGTTCTTGTTCTATTAAAATCCAGAAAATGCAAGTTCTTTTAAAACCACCACATTTCATTTATCAAGACTTTTTTTTTTTGAAATATAACAACAAGAATTTCCACTTAATTTTTTTTTTTAATGTTGATATTGAATTTAATAAAACTGTATTTTAGGCTTAATTCAAAGTTATGATAATTCTCCAAAAAAAAAAAAAAAAAAAAAAACTAACTAACTTTATTTTAAGCTAAGTTCCAAGTTAGGATAATTCTTAAAAAAAAAAAAAAAAATCCCAAAATTTTTTGTAATGTTGATATTGAATTTAATAAAACATTATTTTATATTTATTTTCAAGTTAGGATAATTCTCCAAAAATAAAAAAAATATATATATATTATTTAAACTTAATTTCAAGTTACGATAATTCTCAAAAAACAAAAAAAAAAAACTTTTTTTTAAGTTTAATTCCAAGTTAAGATAATTCTTTTAAAAAAAAAATCCCAAAACTCATTTTCTACGTTTTGAACATTTTTTTGTTGAAATACACTAAAGACGTCCAAAACGAGGTTTTGGGCGTTTTGCATTTTATGTACAATTTTTTTTTTCCAAAATGGGTTTTCGAAAATGGTAAAGAGAACGCGTTTTTAGTATTTTCGAAAATAAAAATAGGAAACGACGTCAAAATAGAAAAGAGAACATGACCTTATATGATTTTATAATGAAATGTGTCCAAATCCATGTCTAGAGTAACTTTCTTGTCCAAATATTTTGGGACGGGCGAGGACCACCATCCTCGTCCTTGTCCATCCCTGATTCAAGGACACTTTCTCATCTTCATCTTCGTTCAATCCCCGTCTTTATAGGAGATTTTTCTGTTGGGAAAAATCACTTTCCCACCCACATCTATCTGATACTAATTTTGGGACAATTAATCAATTTCTCAATCATACCACACAGCGAAAACACAACACACATAATAACGAGAACAATAAAGAAAACAAGAATTTAATGTGGCTCGGCAAACCGCTGACAACCACGGGATAAGAGCAGTTTTTATTGATAATGGAAGAAACTCACTAATACAATTTTCTCTCATTCTCACAACTTCTCCTACCTACCCAAAACTAGAAAGAACAACGTATGCAGTACCTCCACTCATACCATTTTCTTCTAATTTATCGCTTCAACAATTTATCCCTTCGATAATGAATTCACACGACAGACAATTCTTAATTAATGTCCTTGTGCAATCCATCTCGAAAACACGTAACACGCAACATGCACCTCTATAGTCTCTTTGATCTTTTTATCGTGTGTCATTAACACCATGATAGACGATTATCATTCTCTACCCATGTATACTTCACCACGATACCCAACACAACAAACATCACTCGCCTCGGACACACGCCTTCTTTTTCCCTCTCTGTTTTTTTCTCTCTAGCTTGTCTTCTCTCTCTCACACATCAATCTTTTGGCTACTCTACTCTTCAACTGCAAATCATCTCCATATATAATAAAATCTATTAAAAACTTACCTAATTACAATTTAGGTTAATTTCCTAATTGTATTAGGATTCCTTAATTATTTTCCTCGTATAATAATATCAATAATATTTTATTCATTTTTCAATTGGTATTATACATACAAAGAAAATACTTTTAATCTAATCAAACCATTTTAATTTTCTTGTCAAATAAGAATTCTTTATTCCATAATATTTTGATTAAAAAATCTAACATTTTCGTCCCATTCAAATCAAGTTCCCGTCGAATTTGAGAATTCCCAATCCTATTGTCATCCATAATAAAAATTCATAGAAGTAAACAAAATCTAATGAAGTTCATTTAAAAAAAAAAAAAAAAAAAGATCTTTTAGAAGTGTCTATTAAATTAAAATCTTTAAAAGTCGAGATTAATTACACTTTCTAAGAGCACTCTTTAAAAGATAAATTACACAACATGTGTCACCATATCCTTGGTTTAAGGTGGATGTATGTTTGAATTTAACTTTATTGTGAATTATTGTAAATGAACAAGAAAAAAATTAAAATTTAAGACAAGGTAAGGAAAATTTATTCATCGTAAATGCTGAATTACTTTTAAAAATTTGAAAGGATTTGAAAAGTTTTAAATGTATTTAATTTAAATTTTAGAGACTCCATATAAATTTTGAGATATTTAATATAGATTTTAATGAACTTTCTAAAAGTGCATAAAAGTTATGGTGTGTTAAATAAAGATTTTTAAATGTCTTTAAAAGTCATGTGTTATTCAAAAATGTTAATGATTTTTAAAGGGTCCTACAAAATCTTCTATGTATTATCTTCTAAACAGAAAGTACAATCATAAAATCTATTTATTTGTCTCTTATTAATCTCTAAGATTTTGAAAGACTTTAAAAAAAATATCTTTTAAATTGTAATTTTGTTTTTTCTATTATTTTCTTCATTCTTTCATGTTATTTTAGAAAATTTAAACTTACGATTAAACAAATTATTAATTTTCTTCTCTTCGACTTGTTACATGTTTTTTTCTTTTTAATATTCTGTTCTTATTCATCGATTTCTTCAATTTTTCGATGATAATAGATCCAACTAAAATTTTATAAGATCTTATAGAAAAATAATAATAAAATTGTATCAAAACAAATAATAATTAAGTAAAGTGATTCTAAAATTTTGTCTAGAAAAATTTATATATTCAAAAATTTTTATGAACACAGTACAATTCTTATATATTGATATCAAACGTGATTTTATTTTCCTCAATTTTTTATCACAAATATTTCTCTGTACTAAAATTATTTCTTTCTCAAGCTGCGTTTTTTGACACTTGACAGATTATTATTAACAATTAATATTCATGTCATGGAAAAATTAATTTATTAATATTCAAGTTTTTAAATTCATGAAAAAACAAGTCTATAAAAACTTTTAAAAGTCTATTAAAGTTTTTTAAATAAAAGATTACAAAAGTCTTTTGAAGTCTATGAAAATCAGCTAAATAAAAGTCTGCAAAAATATTTAAAAATCAACAAAATCCAATGTAATTCATTAAAAAAGTCTTTAAATATCTTTTAAAATCTACATTGAATAATCTCCTAAGAAACTAATATACAATATGTTAGTCATTATTAAATAACATTTTGACAATTATAAATTGATTTATTTATTTATTTTTTTTGAAAAAAATGTGTACTTGAAAAATAAATAGAAAAAATGTGTTATTAAAAAATAATTTAAAATTTTATATTTTTTATAAAGTAATTTATAAATTATAATAATTAAATTAAAGAATAAAAGCTTAATTAGCTTTAGAGTCTATTGCCTCTTTAACAAAACTTTTGGAGATTTTAGACCGACAGATTCTATGGAATGTGTGGACAAAAATGAATAGTCCTAGTGCATGCATTGAAATATATGTGGTTTAAAATGAAATCTAACCAAACTTTACGAAACAAGCTATATTTACAAATTAATTGATCAGATATCAAAAAAATTTGTAAGAATTAAACTACTTATACAAATAAAATTGGACAAACTAATGTACTAATCCTCACATGAAAGTAGAGTACACACGCAATATTTTATTCGTGAACCCCTCATGTGAAGGTTTGTACAACTTTATTTGTACAAATAGCTAAGTTGGCTGATATATATGCCGGTGTTTGGTCTCCTTTAAAAGTTCAACACATTATTCTCTCTTTTCTTTTCTTTTCAATCACACATTTATTAATAAAATAATACTACACATAAATGAAATAAAAAAAATTCCTTTTTTACTACACATTCTCCTAAAAATTAAATATTCATTTCAAATAAACTCTATTTAAAGAGTTAACTATAAGTTAACAGATTTTCAAAATCCGAAAGTCATATCAAAAATAATAAAAAGTTGTTCAAATGTATACCAATTAACTGGAAAACGGAAAAAAAAAAAATTAGCGAATTACATCACAACCAAGCCAATTTGTTCAACTAGACCAACTTCATCACGATCAAATTACATCGACTCTCAGGGTTTGTCCATTCACTAGCCTCGTTCAGATCCAGTAAAACAATTGTCCAGGTGACGTGAACTTAAATTACTGCACCCAACAAGTCATTGAAAAATGTCAAAAGAACATGTCAAAAGCAATGGGAAGGGAAGGGAATGGGGAGGCGGGAAGGGATGATTGAGTAATAGAATCATACAAATTCATTATCATTCTACACAAGATCAGGCTATGAATATTCGAAGATGTGATTTACCTTGAATTAGTAAACATGCACTATTTTACATGAATTATTGCAAAACTTATAAATAATATGATGGAGAGTTTGGGTAGTTTTCCATACATTTGTCGCAACTGAACATCAATTAACAAAGGAAAGTCTATGCAGAAGATGGACAGTTGTAAAAAAAATTGTATATAATGAACCCCTCCTCTGGAGTGATGAATTAAAAGGGAAATTTACTGAACTCTTAAAAGAAATGGGATTGGGTTTCTTAAAGTGCATACGTAGTACAGGAAACATAAGCTGAACATAGTCATTAAGATCTCTCCACCAAATTGGAGAAGAGCCGATGAAGAAGGTCAAGGTTATGTCCCTTGAGACGGATGTCAGAAAATATGATTCTCAGTGAAATGTATTGAACCTTTTATGATATATGAAGTAATAAACCAATTTATAGACAACTAGTTTGACCAGAAAACAAATGAAAGGTTTAGGCTTCATTAGATGCTTATATAAAAAACGAACTGACTACCAATGCATAGACCAACAGTGTTAGTGCTCCTCAGTCCTCTCTCAGCAAGAACCAATAATCTGCAACTCAAGCAACCAGATTTGGAGCTCCATTTTCTCACATATCAACCAAATTGAAGGACTAATATTATTACAAGACTGTATGTGGACAGGATCTTCAAATAAACTGGCTGCATATATTGATCACAACTTTTAGCAACTGTTATTTATCACAAAAGCCAACTATAGATAAGAAATAGGAGGGGAAAGGATACTGATTAAACTGTAACACTTTGATGACACAACCCTCTACTCTAAGATCCTTATTTTATGACTTTCCATAAAGCCTCTAACAAAAATTTGTCCACCTTCAAGGCACCTGTTATGGTCTCAGACAATTTAAAGAAGTTGATGAGGGATTTTCTTTGGGAGGGCGAAAATTTAAATGGTAGTGATCATTTGATTGCTTGGGGCATTGTTTTCCGTTCGAAAGCAAAAGGTGTCTTGGGAATAGGGCAATCGAAAGTCAGAAAGCATTACTGATGAAGTGGCCATTGAGATTTCCTTTGGAAACTAATACTCTATGGTTGAGAGTTATTAAAAGTGGATATGGTATTCATGAAAACCAATGGGATTCTAGTTTGGGGAGAGACGGACTTTTAGAGGACCTTGGAAAGGTATAGCTTCTCTTTATGAAGACTTCTCAAGATTTGTCAAATTGAAGGTGAGTAATGGAAGGAATATAAGGGGCCGTTCTTTTTGTGTTTGGATTTTGAGTTTTGGATTTTGTTTTGAATTTTGGATTTTGGTTGTTTGTTTTGGGATTGCTGAAAACATGTTCTCTTTATAATTTTGAAAAACTGTTTTCAAAAATAGAAAATTGAAAAATGCGTTTACTTTGTAATTTTTTGATATATTTATTTTGTGATATTTTATATGTAAAAAATGGTTGATTTGTTGAATTACATTAATTTTAATGTTAATAAATCAGTTAGTTCTCTATATCAATAAATTCATCATTAATATTATTTCAGCTAAACAAAAATTTAACCCTATACCAACAAAATCTTAACATGGATTTATCTATAATGGCAAAATAACATAAGAACTTCAAGTGAAGGAAGTGTCTCACATTTATCCAAAATAATAATAATAATAATAATAATAATTAAAAAAAAAAAATCTTAACATGGATCTATATAATGGCAAAATAATATAAGAATTTCAAGTGAAAGAAGTGTCTCACTTTTACAAAAAAATAATAATAATAATAAATAAAAAAAAATCTTAAAATGGATCTATATATGATGACAAAATAACATAAGAATTTCAAGTGAATGAAGTGTCTCACTTTTACAAAAAAAAATAAAAAAATCTTAACATGGATCTATATATAATGACAAAATAACATAAGAAATTCAAGTGAATGAAGTGTCTCACGTTTACAAAAAAATAAATAAATAAAAAAAATTTACAAAATAAAAAAAAATCTTAACATGGATCTATATATAATGACAAAATAACATAAGAATTTCAAGTGAAGGAAGTGTCTCACATTTTTAAAACAAAAAAATAATAATAAAAAATAAAAAATTACCAAAAAAAATCTTAACATGGATCTATATATAATGGAAAAATAATATAAGAATTTCAAGTGAAGGAAGTGTCTCACTTTTACAAAAAAAAAAAAAAAAAATCCAAAACCCGCGTTTTGGTCATTTTGGATTTTTTAACATAAAATATCCAAAACGCAATAAACTCGTTTTGAGTTTCCTTTATATATTTTTTTGTGCTTTGGAAAACGCGTTTCTGAAAATGGGCAAAGTGAACGCGTTTTCGATATTTCCAAAAATCGAAAACTCAAAACGGGTTGAAAACAGCAAAGAGAACGGGGCCTAAGATTTTGGAAAGATATTTGGGTAGGGAATAAACCATTGGAAGAGGGTTTTACTATTTTAGCACAAATTTCTTCATTGCAAAATGGGAAAATATACGACTTTCTAGATACAGAAGGCAAGGGGATGAATACTAGTGTCTCTTGGAACCTGGATTTAAAGAGAAATTAGCATGGCAAGAGCGTTTGTCAAAATTTAGAAGATAAAAGGGTCTGCTGGGAGATAGTTTAGAAATCTTCACTAGTAAATCAACTTTTGAATGCTTGAAGGAGTCGACACGTTATTTACCAAACCATAGGTTCAAGTACATTTTGAAAAGTCCTGTGCTTTCAAAAGTTAAGGTACTATTATGGGATAATGGGAACGAGTAAGCTTTCCTAAAGTCCTACATATAAAGTGGTCTTATCTTTCTATGTTGCCTAAATGGTGTGTGTTGTACAAGAAACACGATGAAACTTTGGACCATTTGTTTTTACATTGTGAGTTTTCTGATTAGTTTTGGAATAGTTTCTTTAAAGAATTCAAGGTGCAATGGGTACTTCAACAACATTGTTCTGAGTTTTTGTTCTCTTCGATGAAACAAAAGTTGTGGTAAGTGCCATGGCTATTTGTTGGGTGGGTGATCTGATTAGAGTGGAATAGGAGAATATTTGATGATATCGAGGATTCTTTTGGAAATATGTGGGATAAAGTTAGATATTGTATAGCTATTTGGTTATTCAATATAAAAGAATTCAAAGGAATTCTAGTATCGTTTCCATCATTATCATTAATATAAGCTATGTTTCTTTTCAAAAAAAAAAAAAAAGGAAAAACTCACTAAATTTGAACTCAAAGACGCTAGTCATGCTACAATAGACAGTATTTCATGAATGAATCAATAACTGCAATAAAAATGGAAACAACATATAATGTCACTGCTAATAAAGAAATCCAGAAAGTTCAGAATATCTCACCTAGCGGCCTAAACGAGATGAATATGTTGATGCCAGTGATCCAACACCGGTTGGGGCCCTTGTTGCTGCTGTCGCTGTTGTTACCGTTGCATGAACAGGATTATGCCCCATTTGAGCACTCTGATAGGTCCCCAGTCCTTGCAAAGCTGCCTGCGATCCATAACTCTCTATCATGCTTGGACTTATGGTATTTATCCCATAATTTCCACCCACTCCTGCAATTGGCGCAACCAACCCTGAGGCCACCATACTCGTCGGATAATACCTTGAGGCCAGCATGGCATTCCCAGCCAACCCAATCCCCGGATTCTGTGCCATCAAAAGTCCAGCAGGATTCAAATTTGCCCCCAAAATCGTTGGGTTTGCTCCGAAGCTACCATAGTTAACATCTGCAACTGCAGGATTCACACTAGTGAGACTATTTTGTCCCACTGTACTGTTCTTCTTATTACTATGATTTTCCTCAAACTTTTTGCAATGCAGATGGCAGTTCTCAAACACTTTAAAAGGCTCCTCCAATGCCTTTTTATACCCTTCAGCTGATTTGTAAGTAATAACCGCAAACCCTCTAAACTTATTAGTTATAGGATCAAGCCCTATAGGCCCTTCTTCAATCTCTCCGAACTTCCTAAAGAACTCCTTAAGCTTCTCCGCAATCACATTGGGCCCCACATTCCCCACAAAAATCTTCCAGCTACTGGGCTCTGATGTCTGAGTTGGGGTCGAGGGGCCTGCTGAAGCCAATTGGCATGATACAACACGATTCCCAATTTTTTTCTGGGGAACTTTCAGTGCCTTCTTAGCAGCTGCCCGTGTCTTGAAGAGAACAAATGCATAGCCTTTTGCCCTACCCGTAATCTTATCGGTAATTAGCTTACAATCCTCGATTTCTCCAAAGGGATTGAAGGCCATGAGGAGCTGGTCGGAGGTGGCATCCCAGCCGATCCCATGGACAAATATTTTCCGTTGGGTCGGGTCAGAATCTGCTGCTTGGACAATCTTGTTAAAAAGCTCGGAGTCCTTCGTAGCCGCCTCTTTGAGGAGGTCTACTATTTGGTCTTTTCCAAAGGGTTCTAATAGCTCTCGGAGGGTTTCCCGTTTAGATTCCTCGTCACTTTCTTCTTCCTCTTCGGATGAAGATTCTTCTTCTTCCGATGAGGATTCTTCCTCTTCTTCTGATTCTTCTTCAGAGGTTTCTTCCTCCTCTTCTACTTCCGGTTCGACTGCCACAACTTTGGATTTTCGTTCTTGTGATTGTTGAGAGCAAGCGGCTTTTCGTTTCCTGGCCATTGGAATAAGGTTACTAGGGTTTTGAATTTGGGAATGTTTTGAATTTGGGAATTATTAGTGTCGTACTTTAAATCTGAAACGTAGAAATGCGGTATAAGGCGGAATCTGGATTGGGTTTGTTGGGCCTAAACCAAACACCGTTACGGGTCTGACATTGAGGAAATTACACTCAAATAGGTTTTTTAAAGGGAAAAGTACATAACTATACAACTAAAACTTTCACTTTTTAAACATAATAAACTTAAATTTTTTTGTAAAAATTAGGTCTTAATATGTTAATTAATTAATACAATATTATAATAATTATAATGAGTTGACAAAGAAATGTATAATATTAAATAATAAAATAAAAACAATATCTAATCCACAACCACTCCATCCCAATCTAACCCTCCACTCACCCCACCCCACCCCACCCCATAAATTAACTTTTTTCCTTATACTTTTCCACACTCACCCCCACCCCAACATCACCTTACCCACCCCACCCAATACTCCTCCCCAACCCCATCCACCCACGCACCCAACCACCCCGCCACCACTCACTCACCCACCAACCCCACCACACCACACCACAAGAATGATGTTACTTCTATTTTTTTCTCCCCTCACCCACCCACCCACCCACTAGTCCCATCCCATCACACCCACCCACCCACCACTCCATCCCAACCCAATCCAACTCAACCCTGCACTCACCCCAACCCCCACCCCAACCCCCACCCTATCCCACCCACCCCACCTCAACTCAATAAATGAATTTTTTCCTTCTACTTTTTCACACTCACCCCTACCCCCGACACCAACTTATCCACCCCACCCCATCGCACCCTCCCCAACCCCACCCCACCCACCCACTCCCACTCACACACCCCACCTCAAATCAATAAATGAATTTTTTCCTTATACTTTTTCACACTCACCCCCACCCCCGACACCAACTTATCCACCCCACCCCACCCCACCCCTCCCCAATCCAAACCAAACCCACCCCACCCCCACTCACCCACCCACCCCCACCAAACCACACCACAAAAATAATTTTACTTCTATTTTTTTCTCATCTCAGACACCCACCCACCCACCCGTCCCATCCCACCCCACCCCACTGCTCCCCAAACCCAACCCACCCACCCCTAATCCCACCCCACCCTATCCCACCTCCACCTCACCCAAAATGATTTTTTTCTACTACTTTTCCACAACTCGCCTAGACCCTACCATATCCTACCCCGCCACCTACCCCAACCCCACCCACCCCACCAAAAATTAATTTTTTTGCACTAATTTTCGACTCCCCCATCAGCCTTGCCCTCTGCCCTACCCCAACCCACCTCATCCAAAATGTTTTTTTTTTACTACTTTTCCACGACTCACCCAGACTCTACCCCGTCACTCATCCCCAACCCCACCCCACCCCACCCAAAATTAATTTTTTCTCCTAATTTTTCACTCCCCTACCCACCCCCTCCCCGACCCTACCTCGCCACCCACCTACCCACCCCACCCCATCCTACCCCACCAAAATATGATTTTTCTTCTATATTTTCACACCCCACCCTAACAACCCCACCAGACCCCACCCTAGCAACCCCAGCACAACCCACCCCACCCAAAAATGATTTTTCTTCTATTTTTTCACACTTCACCTCAACCGCCCCATCCTATCCCACCGTACCCCCATCCAAAAATGATTTTTCTTCTATTTTTTACACCCCTCCCAACCACCTCCACTTCTTCCAAAAATAATTTTTCTTCTATTTTTTTACACTTCCCCCCAACCGCCACACCCCACCCCATCACACCGCACCGCACCCCGCCACCCACCATACCCCATC
Organism: Ligustrum vulgare; assembly: GCA_963555705.1. Classification (NCBI taxonomy): domain Eukaryota; kingdom Viridiplantae; phylum Streptophyta; class Magnoliopsida; order Lamiales; family Oleaceae; genus Ligustrum; species Ligustrum vulgare. Next base: position 16,494,092 of record OY743185.1, read on the forward strand.
GAAAAATTATTTTTCTTCTATTTTTTCACACTTCACCCCATCCACCTCATCTCACCCCACCCCACCCCACCCACCCAAAAATTAATTTTTTTCTTCTACTTTTTCCAACCCCCAACCCAACCTAGACCCCACCCTACCCACCCACCCACCCACCCCACTCCAAAAAAATTATTTTTTTTCTTCTACTCTGACCCACCCTACCCTACCCCCACCCACAAAAAATGATTTTTTTCTTCTACTTTTTCAACCTCGATCCCCCCACCAACCCACCCACTTCGACCCTACCTCACCACAAAAAAGTGATTTCTTCTACTTTTTCTAGCCCCACCCAACCTCTACCCCACCATCCCCACCCCCAAAATCACAGTCAGTCACGTAAGTTGACACGAGATCGCAGTTAAGTCACACAGAGTCACAATTACAAATTTAGTTGTAAAATCTCACCCCTCCAAAGTCACAGTTGGTCACACAAGGTCAAAGTTCGATCACACAAAGTCGCAGTTTGGTCAAACGTGGTCACAGTTAGGTCACAGGAGGTCACAATTAGGTCAAACGAGGTCACGGTTAGATCACACGTGGTCACAGGTCGATCACATAAACTCACACTTCGTTCTTACAAAGTCACACTTCGGTCACACAGTCATATTTGACACAATTGTAGGTCACGTCACGTCCTCGTCCAATGGTCATACCAAGTCACAGTTGGTCACAAAAAGTCACAGCTGATCACACAAGGTCACAGTTCCATCACACAAAGTCACAGTTAGGTCACAATTGGTCACACAATGTCACAGTTTGGTCACACAAGGTCACAGTTTGGTCACACAAGGTCACAGTCCAGTCACACGAGATTACAGTTCGCTTACATAAAGTCACAGTTCGATCACACGAGGTTACAATTCAGTCATACAAGGTCGCAGTTAGGTCACATAAAGTCACAATCACCCATAATCTCACCTAGACACTAGCTTACCCACCCACGAAAATGAGTTTTTTTCTTCTCTTTGAATGTTTTCTCACCCTACCCTGTCACCCCCACCCCAACTGACCTCACCCATAAAGTGACAATTGATCACAAAAAATCACAAATCACAATTGTATGTCACATCACGTCCTCATCCAATAGTCACACAAAATCAAAGTTAACACAAATTGTAAATCACAATTACAATTTTACTCACAAATCAAATTTTGTGATTGATAATTTAATTAAACTGATCACATCTCATGCTCGTCACAAGTCGCACAAAGTTACAATCAATCAATAATTGGTCACAATTACCTAATAAACTGGTCACATTTTGTACTCGTTACAAGTTGCAAAAGGTCACGCTCGCCTAATAATTGGTTACAATCATCCATAAAAATAAGCCGAGCTGGAGCTAAAGCCGAAATAAAACAAGAGATGCCTTCCAAAACCTGTAGGTGGACTTGGACCAACTCCATTCTAGCTAGCTAGTGATAGCTCAAACAAGCTCCTATACCCACGCCACCCCACCCCACCCCACCCCCACCTCTGTACCTCTCACTCTCAAATGTCCATACTCGCACAATACACATACAGATTCCTTGTGATTCACTCTCTCTGTTTGAATCTACGAAACCCCCTCCCAATTTGCATTCCCATAATTGGATTTTACAGTGGAGGTGTAACATCCCATTAACTATTTCCTCCACTTTCTCTCTCTAAATTCATTGCAGCACCAACATTCATGCAGAAGATAATTTTGTGTTCGTCCACCGAATCTAGAAAAGGTATAATCAATTTTCTCATTTCTGCTAGATCTTCTTCTTCCACCTCTACCGTCGGTATTTCCAGAATTGAAGTTAGAATTTCCAACGGAGTATTGAAATGCTAGGTGGAAGAGGACTCCAGAAGCAGCAGTAAGAGCGAGAGATTTGGGGACAGAGATGAAGTGGTTGAAGAGATTAGCAGTAGGAGGCAGAATAGGAGGATTTATGGTTTTGGGAGGAGGTGGCTAGAGGGTGCAGATTAGATTGGATAATGGAATTGGAGGGGATATTAGTGTTGATGGTGGAGGTGGTGGTGGAATTACGAGGGATGGGAGGAGGTCAGGTGGAGGAGGCAGGTCGGCGCGGCCATCGACGCCATTGTCACCGGATGACGAAATTGAAATGTAAGAAGCGCGGGTCTTGGGGAAAACAGTAGAGAGAACTGGGAGGAAAAAAGGTAATTTAGGGGAAGAGATATACTAGACTCGATTTTGAACAAATTATGTATTAATTAATTAAGTTAATTGTTAATTACCATCTGAAAAGTAAAAAAATAAAGTTCTGCACAGGCACTTTGAATTCCAACTTTGAAATACCAGTGGCCGTGTAATTTTCCCTTTTTTAAATTCCAACTTCATTAATCAGAGATAAAACTTATTTATTCACAAATCAGGCCGTTATTCAATTTTTAATAGCATATAATTCAATATAATAAAATAACTTCTAATTATGAATAATTACCGCTTGTTAAGGAAGAGAGAGAATTTATTCAAAATAAATTAAAATTTCTTTTCATCCACGATTCATATTCTTCAGGTAATTGTGGATAATTACCGCTTGTTAATGAAGATGTAGAATTTATTCAAAATAAACTAAAATTTATCTCTTCATTCAACGTATAACAATTCAGGTCACGTATAAACAATTTAGGTCACATGACAGGATATTGCAGAATCAGCTGCAAACCAGTTTAGGGGGAAGGATTAAATGTAATAATGTAAAATGATTTGTATTTTATTGGAAGATGTTTTCAGATTATCAGTATTAGAATTAATGTTTTGGAAACATTGTATAATTTAGCTATCCATCACTAATTTATTTATTTAAAATAAGTATACAGTAGTTGTTGCTGGGTTTTTTTAGTAGTGAAAATTGAAAGTGGAAGTGGAGAAATCAGCTGAAAAAGAAGATTTCTAACTAGTTTTGGAAACAATGTGGAATTTAGCTATACATAACTGATTTATTTATTTAAAATGAGTATATAGTAGTTGCTGTTGGTTTTTTTAGTAGTGAAAAGCAACAATGGAAGTAGGGAAATCAATTCAAAAAGAAGATTTCTAACTTCTACCTTCTATAATAAAGTATCTTGAACCCAATACGAGTGATGTATTTACTGCACGATTTGCAGACTGTCATTTTGATGAAATAATATTCCCAGCATTAGAGGGAGAAATTAAACACTTGGAAAAAGAAATAACATGGAATGCATCATATTTATCCAAACTAGATCATCGTGCAAAGCAATGTGAACAAGAAGTTCAAAAGATAATCCACTTGCAAAAGATAGCCAATCAATTGCCAGATGCATTCAATGACCTAAAAAGAGTGACTAAATCACACATTCCAGCTGAGAATGCTCCAGTCCGAATTGATGTCCCAGAAGGACAAAATAAAGCTAATGAGTCTAAGATACGCATGAAGCGTGGTAGACCAATCGGTTCCAAGGATAAAAATCCTCGAAAGAAAAAGGAGTATATAGTCAATAATCATATTAAGGAGGAAGAATCTCTCGAAGATTTCAAAGACATAATTCAAATAAAAACCCCTGAAGTGGTACAGGTACCTGAAAATGATGAAAATAAAGAGATCTCGATAAATTATGTCTATACGAGGAAAAGATGGAACCAAGAAGAAACAATTGTCGACAATATTTTTTCATATAATGTAGCGCTCGAATTTATTAATGATAGCGAGGATGATGAGCCAAAATTCATTGAGGAATGTAAACGAAGAAATGATTGGCTAAAATGGAAAAGTGCAATTCAGTCAGAATTGGATTCATTGGAGAAATGTAAAGTTTTTGGACCTATTGTTCAAACTCCTAAAGGGGTTAATCCTGTAGGATACAAATGGGTATTCGTACAAAAAAGAAATGAGAAAAGAGAAGTCGTGAGATATAAAGCACGACTTGTAGCACAAGGATTTTCACAAATACCTGGTGTCGATTATGAAGAAACGTATTCTCCTGTAATGGATGCAATTACATTTCGATATCTAGTTAGTTTGGCAATACATGAAAAACTAGATATGCGTATGATGGATGTAGTTTCAGCCTATTTATATGGCATGCTTGACAATGACATCCACACGAAAATTCCCAAGGGATTTAAAATTCCTGAAGTATATAATTCGAGACCTCGAGAATTATTTTCAATCAAATTGCAAATGTCATTATATGGATTGAAACAATCCGGCCGCATGTGGTATAATCGCCTTAGTGAATATCTACTGAAAAAAGGATTCAAGAATGATCCTATATGCCCTTGCATCTTTATAAAGAAGTCAATGAATGGGTTCGTAATTATTGCTGTATATGTTGATGACTTAAATATTATTGGAACTCTTGAAGAGATTCCGGAGGCAATTGAGTACTTAAAGTCAGAATTTGAGATGAAAGATCTTGGAAAGACAAAATTCTGTCTCAGCTTGCAAATCGAGCATTTATCAAATGGAATTCTTATTCATCAATCAACATATACAGAAAAAGTCCTTAAACGATTTTACATGGATAAGGCAAATCCATTGAGCACACCGATGGTTGTTCGTTCACTCAATGTGGAAAAGGACCCATTTAGACCTCAAGAAGATAATGAAGAACTTCTTGGTCCTGAAGTACCATATCTTAGTGCTATAGGAGCACTACTATATATTGCCAACAACACACGACCTGACATTGCATTCTCGGTAAGTTTACTAGCAAGGTATAGTTCTTCTCCTACACAAAGACATTGGAATGGTGTTAAACATGTATTGAGGTATCTCCGAGGAACAATTGACATGTGTTTGTTTTATTCAAATGAAATTAAACCGGAACTTGTTGGGTATGCTGATGCGGGATATCTATCAGACCCACACACAGCTAAATCTCAAACATGTTATTTATTCACTTGTGGAGGTACTACTATATCATGGAAATCCACAAAACAAACATTAACTGCTACTTCTTCTAATCATGCTGAACTACTTGCAATACATGAGGCAAGTCAAGAATGTGTATGGTTGAAATCAATGACTCAACATATAAGGGAGACTTGTGGTCTCTCTTCAAGAAAAGGAAATCCAATAATTTTGTATGAAGACAATACCGCGTGTATAGCTCAACTAAAGGGAGGTTTCATTAAAGGTGACAGAACAAAACATATTTCACCGAAATTCTTCTTCACACATGATCTTGACAAAAATGGTGAAATTGATGTTCGAAAAATTCGTTCAAATGATAATCTAGCTGATATGTTCACAAAATCATTACCTACTTCAACATTTAAAAGATTGGTAAATAAGATCGGGATGCGTCTACTCAGGGATCTCCAACAACATCATCAGGAAAATTAAACACGCGCTGGATTTCATTTTAGCTAAGTTTATCCTATTGAGTTTTTCGAACAAATTTTTTAATTAAGCAGCGGCTGTACTCTTTTTCCTTGGTTCAGATTTTATCTCACTGGGTTTTACTGACAAGGTTTTAACGAGGCAGCACTTCAGAACCTCAAGCTTCAGTACATGATTTGTTCTACTTATCATTGGATGTTATTTCGAACATTAGACTTAATGATTCACAATGGCCAACATCAGGGGGAGTAACTGTACTCTTTTTCCTTCGCTCAAGTTTTATCCCACAGGATTTTCTTAGCAAGGTTTTAATGAGGCAGACAATTGAGCAAGCGAGTAATATGTCATTTGAGGGGGAGTGTTATAAAATATATTATAAATTAGGTATTAGGTAAAAGTTTGGTTTGAATGACCAATTATTATTATGCCCCTGTAAAATTTACATATTACGATTGTGTCATTATCCACCCCTATAAATAGGGACCTATACTCATTATGAATTACAATTGAATGAATGAGAAGAATTCTCCTCTCTAAGTTCTCCATCTCTTCATCTCTATAATTCTTGTTAAGATTTTGATAGTTTCACAATAGTGGAGATTTTGTCCTGATGTTCCTTTTTCCCTTCTAATGTGTTGGTTGCAACTCAGGTTGTAATAAAATAAGATTCAAATGAATAGTATTTTCTGAGATATCTAGCCCTTTTGAATTTGACGTGAATAAACTGGCAATTGACTTGTTGCTTCTGATATTATGTATATTGTGTACGAGATGTTTCGAATCGCCATCTTTCACTATATAACTTGGTCTTGTTGGCTGCATTTTTAGATAAGCATATTAAGCTTCCTATTTTCCATTACCCTGTTTAAACAACAATAGGTTGCTGTTTTTTTGAAGATTTTAGCATCACACGATGATCCCATTTCATCCTAACAATGACACCAGAAAAAATATACTGATATATCTGTGTAAAGCACTATAAAAATATATGTTGCATATACAATATAGAGGAAAAAATGATGCACAAAATTTAGAGCAGAAGTTGAAGTTTTGATAACGATATATTCGAGATACTTCAATTATGTAAAATTAAATGATCATCGGTAAGTTACTAAAATCTAAGGTCGCAAAATCAAAGGGGGGCTGATGACCAACGGCTCTGGAAATAATATGTACTTTGCTTGCGTCCATTCTCCCTCGGATCAACAACTAGTAAATAGGACTAGGACCAGATCAAGAATTATTATGTTCTTTGACTCATGTGTAAATGTGCACATGCTACTTACGATTAACTGGATTACTTCATAATTGTATATACCAAGGCAACAAAATGTCAAGATGTGATGATCTTGTGCATTTATTTATTTTCACAATCAACTTCACAATTCTTGACATCTCTTCAAAGCATCATTTGAGACTGCTTTGGTCCTCCTAAAATCAATTTTCAAAGAAAGATAATGTTCCTTGTACCAGCAGTTGTCCAGCAAGTGGTTTGAGAGTTCTCAGCACCATTTCCTTATAATGAACATTGGTAACCGTGTTTATGAGAACCAATTAAATAAATAATAGTGGTTTATAAATAATTAATAGTGGTTTGTAATTGTGAAAAGCTTAATTACTACTCATTTTAGTCATTTTTTCCTTTAATTTCAATAACTTCAAACACACATCTCTAACCCTTATAAAGAAAATTATTTCAGAATATTTACATGTATTGTAAATCAATATTACGGACTAATAAAAGAAAAAAGATTGAGGATAATATTGACAAAAAATCTAACAATTTTAGAGCGTTATTGACAAAAGAGAATAATGCAATAGTTAACGAAAGAATAAAAATAATCTATGATTTGACTTTATAGATATTTTCTTTTTTGCAAATTCATAAATAATTTACTATAGGTCACCTATAAATTGATTTTGCATTAATTAAACTCCCATAATCCAATTATTAAAATAAGTTGATAAAATTCAAAATTACCTAAAATAAAAATAAACAGAAAATTATGTACTGATTTATGTGAATTCTATATTATTATTATTATTATTATTATTATTATTATTATTATTATTATTATTATTATTATTATTATTATTATTATTATTATGTGCATTGCACAACTTATGTATATTATGAATGATATTGTTAATGTTAAAATTATTAAATAAAATACACATGAAATAAAACCACTGTGAATGAAAATGTTGAATAAATTATTATTAAAGGACATTGTAAAAATTATAAGATATTTTTTCTTATAAATCAGAAATACGAACTCTAACAACAAATAATTTTTTAATACCTAATAAACGCGAGAGTATAATAATATGAGAAAGTATAATAACGTAAAATTTTATAACATTGTAAATTGTTAGATAGTATAATATTTTAATAATAAAAGGATAAAAAAGAGGTAAATTTGAATTAAAATTGTACAATAATTTTTTTCCATGTGTAACATATGACATTAAATTCATAGAATAATGAAATTGTAAACTTTTGAATTGAATATCATAAGAATCATACATTTATAATATATATATAGTGTAAACTATGGAATTTGAGTAGACAATTCAATTTTTGAAATTAGATATAAGCAAAAATTAAAACATAATTTTTTTAATACTAAATAAATGCGATAGTATAATATTATGAGAAAGTATAATAATGTAAAATTATATTATAACATTGTGAATTGTTAGACAATAAAAATATTTCAATAATAAGTAATTGAAATATTATAATGAAATAAAATATTTAATGGTATGAATAAAAAATTGGTAATTAAAAGTTCCTAAATCCCAATTTTTATATATTATAAAAAATAGAATATGAGGGTGCACAAAATAAGTCTCTTCATTTTTTTAACTAAATTAATTAATTAATATAAGAGGGTATAGTTGGTTTAAAGCAAAATATATGAGGGCAAAATCGTGAAGTCAAAGATTCTCCCTCATATATACTTTTAAGGTAGTGTAGATAGATAGATATATAGATAGATATACATGTTTAAACATGTTAATATTGCAATTTCTTTATTTGGAGATGGCTTTTTTGTAAATTGAAAATATCAATACCTCAAATATCAAGTCTCAGTTTCACACTTGAGTATCAGTCAAAAGACCCCTTAAAGTGCTTGTTAGTGTCATGTGTTAACTAATAAGTAATTTTATGTCTACATTAGACATGTTAACTTGTTTGTCAAAAGAATCTTTTTAAGTTCTTGTTAACTTGTTTGTTAAAGTTAACAAACATTTTAACCGATGACATGGTAAACAGGAGAGAGAAACAAGAAAGAGAAAAAATAAATAGGTATATTTTTTTATGTTTCTTGCTAACCTAGTTCATATTTTCTTTTTATTATAGAAACGATAAGTTGATTTCTTTACCAAAAAGTTTTGATTTTCTCCATTTTATTTATTTATTATTTTATTTCCTTCTTCAATGAACGTTTGTTTGTCAGTAAATTTAAATAAAATAAGTTGTAGTATATAATAAATCTATAACTATATACTATACTATTTATAAAAGGGTTAGTTAAAGAAATTTTTTTTTATCATAATATTCTCAATAATAATTTATAATAATAAAAATAAGGAAATATATAAAAGAGCCGACTAGAGAAAAATATTTTAAAACCATAATACCCTTGATAATAATTTAGAAAAATTTCTATGTTCTTCGATTAATTTTATTTTAATTGAACCGAATCATGCTTTACTTTTGAGAATTTTGGTCCATATGATCTTGAGCTAAATCCTAATGGGTAAATTTAACACGTTCAAAGTGAGACTCAAATAATGGCTAAAGTTAACATGTAGATGTGACACTTAACACCTACTAAATTGTCTATATTGCAGTATTTAACTAACAAAAGTTAACGCATCCATTGTGAATGCTCTAAACAAACACCGTTACGGTCTGACATTTTAATGGAACTGGCGTTACACCCGTGCGATATACGATAATTTGTTACTCATATATGATATCAAAATTTATATGTTAACATATGAAATGAATATTTAATTAAAAATAAGAAGTAAAGGAAAACAATTAATCACAAAAATGTACAAATTACACATATATTAATTATTCTTTACCATTAATATGTTTACCGTTTCAGGGAATTTTTATAAATATTGTAATTTGAAGATTAAAATGAGAAAATAAAATTACATTTAAACAGATTTTGTAATACGTAAAAAATAGATATATCTGTGATATACGCTCACAAATTTATTAAAAAAAAAAAAGGAAAATAAAAAACAGATCAATGAACGTTCCTATTTCATTTCATTTTCTATTTGTAAAGAAAAATATTTATGTGATATTGACAAAGTTTTTTTCTTTTTTGCCCCTTTTTTTACGAATTTAAAAAAAATTGTAATTAATTTTTAAGAGGAGAAGACGGATCAAGAAACTTAGGGACTTGAAAAAAGCGGTTATTTAAAAATTTGCATACAATTGGATTATTTTAAATCTAAAATCTGTCCAAAAAGAATAATATATAGTTAATTAATACTGCTTACCATTTTAGGAAATATATTTTGGCAGAAAAATGGGTCAACACCTGTTCGTGCTCTCCCATTATACATTTTGTTTTTCTCTTATGAATATATTTAGTCGTTGTTTAAGCCCTCATTATATACAAAATTATTTTTTTAATAGTGATCTTTTTGGAGAATATATACTTAAGCACCTATTTGAGACCCATTATTTCAAATAATGTTATTTGCAACAGTAAGTTTTTGGAGAATGAGTTTTTAAAAAGTAGGAATTTTTTTGAAGTTACGCATAGATTATTTTATTAATAGAATGTTAGTTGAAAATAAGTTTTAAAAAAATGAGATTTTGAAGAAATGGTACTTAGTAGAGGCTAAATTTTTTACCAAGTGGCTACAATTGTAATAGTTTAGAACTTGAATGACTTACTATAAAAAAAATAAAAATAATAATTATTTGCTTAACTATTCAATTTTAATGACTATTGACGTAATTAATCTTTCCAAAATATAATTTCTAGATTATCAAAAAAAAAAAAATATTTCTACCTGAATAACGGAATAGTACTATTAGAATTGGGATTAACTATCTTAATATAATATTTGATATTTAAATATATTAAACAAGTATTTCATTTCATATTTACTTTAACATTACAAATTAAATGCACGTGGTCCTTATTTAAATGAATGTAACATATTAAGCAACCTGAATTGATCGAAATATGAAATTGCAAAAATTATTCGGACTTAATTAAATTACATATAAGTTCGGATATTTATCATTTCTTTTAATTTGATAAGAAAACAACATGAATTGAAATTTATTATATATGACCAAATTAAATCTAGTTAAGAAATTATAAATATCATTATAGGAATTAATTAAAACAATTTTGAAATAGAGGGACATTGAGAAAAAGTAAAAGGTACAAAATGATTTTTTTACATTTAATCTTTGATGTGATTTTACGGACGACATGTTTACAGTTGATTCTAACTTGTGAGTTCGTATTAAAGTTCTCGTTGAGATCTTTGATTTGATAGTTGATTCTAACTTGTGAGTTCGTCTTAAAGTTCTCGTTGAGATCTTTGATTTGATACTTATATTTCACATTTTTTTATTTCAAAATAATAAAATAATTGTCAAAAGTATTCTCATTCATTGAAATATTTCTATTTTAGGAAAGATGGTTTAGGAATGAAGAGTTCCAAATAGGGGTGGGCAAAAAATTTGGAACCGATATGACCGAACCGAAAAAATCGGAACCATATAGTTTTAAAAAAAATAAAATAGGAAATCGATTTTGGAACCAAGAACCGATTGGTTCTCGTCGGTTCGATTCCCGGTTCCGCTTTTAGAACCAAAATATTGAAGTTAGAACCAGGTCTTTAATCCTTGTTTATTTTTTTATGGTTTTAATTGGTTGTCCTAAAACTAAAAATCAAAAGAATTTGTAATTTTTTTGGGTAAAGAGAAGATGATTAAGTTCTTTTTATGAAATTTGTTATGTCTCTTCTTCATTGTAACATTTAACTTCACACTTGGACTGAAACTCTTAGTAAATGAAAATAGAATGAGACTAACTTATTATCTAGCAAAGTTATAAATGACCACGATGGAGTTAATTAAATATTTAAATACAAATATAAAACAATTAATAATAATGTATTTAAACTCATGATTCATCCACAAGTTTACTATACAAATTTATGGCTTCTTGCCATACTCGAAAAAACCTTCAAGGCCATTTGTTTCTTATTTTGGTTTATGAATATCTTTAATTTCATGAAGAATCCTATACTTTCTTCGAGGTGAAAGGATTTTCGAAATCCTTGATCTTGATATATTCGATAGAAGTTTATTCCAGGTTATTAGCTCGCTTTCCGAGACCTAATACTTCTCGATAAGGCCTCGAAAATAATTATTATTGTGGAACCGAATTAGAACCGAAACCGAACCACAATCAAATGGTTTGGTTCTGGTTTGGTTCTTGCGATTCGATGGAATCGAATGGTTCTATTTTACAAGAACCAAAAAGTACGATTCGATTCTGGTTCTTGAGATATCCAAATCGAACCACCCGACGCCCACCCCTAGTTTCAAAACACGTTTTTGGGAAGTGGCTTACTTTTATATATTACTAGTGTTACACTCGTGCGATGCACGGTCATTTGTTACTCACATATAATAAATTTATATGTTAACGTATGAAATGAATATTTAATTAAAAATGAGAAACGAATGAAGAAAATTAATTATAAAAAATGTATATTACAAATACCTTAATTATTTTTTTTTATTTTTTTTTACGATTCTTATATTTATCGTTCCAGGAATTTCTTTAAATGTTGTAATTTGAATTATTTTAAAATTTAAAATGGAAAATAAAAATTACATTTAAATAGAATTTGTAATAAGTAAAAAAAAAAATATATATATCTGTGATATACGCTCTGAATTTTATTAAAACAAAAGGAAAAAGAAAAAGATCAAAATCAAATAGTTAAATTCTGTATAAACCAGTCTACAATGTGAAACCACCACAATGAGAAAGTTTTAAAAATTAAAAAATTATAGATACGAACTATCAAAATATTCAAAACTTATTCAATAATTTTCAATACAACATGACTTTTAATTTTTCACCGAACAGTCAAAGTGTTATGTTACCAAAAAAACTATTTTTATACGCTTTAAATAAATATATTTCACCACACCCCTATTTTGAAATATTTCGAGTTTGCTAACATGTCTTTATTTTATTTTTTTAAAAATTAGTTAAACTAATTTTTAAAATCGGTAATATGTATTTTGCATTTTTTTATTATTTAAACCTATAGAATTTAACATAAATAAATTAACAAAATGAATGAATAAATAAATAAATAAAACCAATTAAATAAATAAAGAAACAAAATAAGTAAATAAATTAATAAATGAACAAATGAGTAATATGGGTGTCAATTAGAATTGAAATTAATTATTTATGATCAAATTAAATTTAGTTAAGAAATTATAATATCATTACTTAAATAAAACAATTTTTAAATAGTGTGACATGTGGAAAAATTAAAATGTACAAAATAAGACTTTTACATTTACTCTTTGATGTGATTTCAGAAAATATGATTTTTAATATTAAAGATAACAAATGATTTGACTATTAATAATTAAAGCACAATTTTTATATTGATTACTACACATAGAATTTATAATATTAAGAACAATAAATAAAAAAATCATAATTAAATCATAATTTTAATACAGATAACTAAAAATATTAATTGAACCCATTCAGTATTAGTGTTAATAATAAAATTAAAATTGATTAAAAAAATATAAACAATTATTCACACCGTTTAATTTTATGGAAATTTACTATTTATAGAAACGAAAAATGGGTAGGAAGTTGTTTTAGAAACTACCCAACCATTATATATTATAAAGATATAAAGATAAAGATTTAGATATGTGAAAATTACACTCACCCCTACTTTTAAAAATTCAAGTTCATAAATAAGATCAAACTTATATTACTTCAAAATTCAGGTTGTAATTAAGGATTAATTAATTAGATAATAAAATAAAATAAGTTATTTAACCTATTTCAATCCCAAATCACTTGCACTATTTCAAACCCTAATCATATTTACTCTATGTGCTCAGTAAATTCTCTCAAAATGGTATGCCTCCTCCCCCACGACCACACTACAGCCGTCGAACTCGCCACTTCTTACCTCGAGGCAGCGGCGACGTCCTTTCAAGGTAACCGCTAGCACTACTGTAAGATCTAGACAGTGACGGTGAGGGAGGGAGTGGGATTTTGGCAGCAACGGTCCCGTTGCTTTGATATGTTATTGTCGGTGCAGACGTGGGGTGAGATGGTGGTGGTGGTGTTGACTTTCTCTCTCAACTCTATCTTTCTCTCACATTCACTCACCTTCCCTAAATCCCCTATCCCACCTCGACCCTGGTGATAGCGCCACTGCAGTTAGTCGAGGCGGAGTGATATAGTGGTGGTGATGAAGCACAATAGATGGTATGTGAAGCGCTGCGTCGTGCCTTACCTGCTGCGCTGCTACTTGTGAGAAACTACACCCGCTGTGCGGTTGCGATGAAGAGGAGAGCCGCAGTTTTTCTCTGATAGTGATGAGGCCCAAGTGGTTGTTAGGGTTGTGGGGTTGAAGCAGACGCTGTGATGGTGGCGGTGATGGGGGTAAAAATGGCAGCAACAACGAAAATGGTGGTGGTCGCCTCCATGTTTTTTATTTTTTGGTCTTTTTTGTTATATTTGTTGGTGGTGGTCGTCGCGAAGGGATATTAGCGGTGGTTTTGGCGGCTATGATGAAGCTGGTGGTGGTAGGATGTAAGGGCAAGTTGCAGATATGGTGGTAAATTGACGGTGTTTTTGGTTGGGGAGACTGTGGCGATTGGCAGTGACGAGGTGGTGATGGTGACTCGAAATAAAAATGTGATTTAAAATAAGTCTTATTTGTGACCTTAAAAATTTGATGGTTGTGACCTTAACAATTGTGGTTGATAGGTTGTAATCAGAGAAAATGGTGGCTTATCGTCATTTAACAGATTTGTGATGACCTAATAATTTGATAAGTTGTGATCTCAAAATATCCTCATGTTCTATTAATTTGACATTTGCCACTTATTGATTTTTAATATTGTGACCTAAAAAATCTATTATTGTGACCTAAAAATAAGTCAAACTGTGACCTAATATTTTGATATTTGTAACCTTGAAATTATTTGTGACATAAAAAATATGTTTTTATAACTTGAAATAGAAGATTTATTTTATGTGACTTGAAATATAATATTGTGACGTTAATATATAATTAATAAAACATTTTAATTATTCAATTTAATTTAATTAATATCAATGACAACCTGATTTTTGAAATTATACATGTTTAGTCTCATTTTTAAAATATATATTTTCAAACACCTTATTTATATATTATTCCCTCTAGGTATACACCCACTTCCCCCAAAAATAATAATAATTTAGCCTTTGTTAAATATTACGATCATTACAATTTATAAATTAATTTATAAAAAAACACAATTTCTCAAACCACTTTTTAACCAAACACATTTTCTCTCTCAACTTTTTAATCGTACATCTTACCTTAAAAATATAAATAAATTAATTTATAATTACTACAGTATTACCGAATAGAGGATAAGTTATATTATTATCTTAATATAAACAATTGAGCTAAATATCACCAAATAAAAATAAAGAAAAAACTAACTTCCGTTCAACAGCCCATTATAAATGTCAACAAATAATAAATTATAAATGGTTTAATGAACTGTCGAACACGTACTAAATAATTCTTCAAATCTAAATAATAACACACTTCCCCATATCTCACAAGTAACGTTCCCTAACTTTTCTAACAATCATATTAATGATCAAATTTTCAAAATTAGGAGAAAAGAAGAAAAAGATAAGCCCCTGTTTGGCCCATTATCAATAAAATTCATTTTTGTCTCTCTTCTTTTTAATCACTCATTTATCAATAAAAACCACTATTCAATAAGGATTTTGCTAGATGCAGAATCGGGATGACAATCCCTATTATAGGACAAACATTTAAAATATGTCATTACTATGTTGTCCATTTAGTTATAATTCTTCTAGTTTTCTGATGATATGTCTATATCTTTAAATCTATTGTTAACATAAAATGTGTAATATATACTATTATATGTTAAGGTTTCTTCTTCAATAATTATATTTAGTTCTTCAATCTTTTTATCTAAATCACTAATTATTCTTCCGTTATTTACTATAATTCTAGTAAATTGTGAAAAATCTGTAAATGAGGGTTCTTTTATTGCATAATCTAATAAATTATAATATCTTCCTAAATCTTCTCTTATATTTTCTAATTGTTTAATTGTTTATTCTCTTAAATATTTAAAATCATTTACTTCTGAAGAATTTAATTCTATTAAAGATTCTGAATTCATAAATCATAAAACTAAATATTTAATTTTGAGTTCTTAATTCAAATTTTCTTCTAATAATTAATCATGGAATAGTAAAAACAAATTTTCAACGTATATAAAAACATGTAAGGAATATTATAAACAAAATGATAAATTTAAATTATGATAACAAGACTTGAACAATAATAATGATAAAGGTGATATATAATCTACCATAAATAATTAATAATACTTCTTTCTACCTATGAGTCCATCACGCTTCTTTGTAAATCTAATTTTAAAATATTTTTTTACCAAATACTCTTCAGTTATTTATCGAAGTACACAACTCAATAGGAGATCGTTGCTGCTCGAAAGACTCACACATTAATGGATGCTCGAAAGACTTACTTCAATACTTTCTGTTTAATACTTAAACAAACACTTCAAAGAGGTTCAGCACAATCCAGTTTTGTTTCCACCTCTGGATGTACTCTTTTAACAAAAGTTTTATAAAGAATAAACTTATGGCCTCATAAATAAATAGAGTATTACTATCTATTTTATGGCTTCATATATATCTATGTGGAGTTTAGTTACTCATACCTTCTACTAATTGTTTCTGGATTGATTTGATGAAAGAAGATTTTGAACAAATAATGAAAAGACAATAGAGAGAATATAGATTTTTATTGCTGAAAACCAGTATGATTTTCAGGTGCTTACAATGAGGAGAGACTCCTCCTTTTATAGTTAGTAAAAGCAAAGTTGGGGAACAAGATAAGATTCCCTATCTTTTATATACTTGGCTAAGAATTAAAGTAGATAAAGTAAATATAAGATTATAATAATTTCTACTGCTTTTCTAAAGTTTTACATGGGTCTGGACCCCCATACTTTGGATAATTCATGTTCAGACAAGATAAGCTTCATCTTCATTGTATTTGAGTAGGTCCCCACAATTATTACACTTGTGACTCGTTTCTGCCTCCAATAGTTGATGTAGTTATTCATAGGCTCTTTTGCTAATATCCAAATTGCTGAAAAGTATATTCTCAGCATATTCTCTTAATTTCCATAATTGACAATTAACTTGATTAATTCTTGCAATGCTATAGATTAATAATTTGTTATCATTGGATTCATATACCCAAACATTAGTTTGTGTAAGGGTATCCCTTAATTTGGTGTACATGACTCTAAATCCCAATGTCCTTTTTTCTGGAATAACTTGTATTTGTTCTTCTTTGTTAAATGACTTAATTTCTGGTTCTGAAAGGATAGTTTTGCTAGTTACTCCAAGTTTTACAATATGTCATGCCCTTAGAAATTCTTCATCAATAAATTCTAGAATGGCTGAGTAAATCCTGACATAGATCTTTTCAGCTTTGGTAATTCCAAAGTATGTTTTAACTGCTGCTTTGAAAAATTAGGTAATAATGATATTTCTTTCATATCCTTACTAGAGTAGATGCACTGAATAAGTCCTTGATCAAACAGCCCCCTAACTGTTCTTGGTTCTGCTCCTGGAAAATAATTGCTATATTAATTTTTTGATGGCTAATTGTCCTTAGCCATTCTCCTTCTTTTGTCCTCTTATTTAGATACTCCACATACTTCAAGAATGCCTCTAGTTTCTTCTTGACTTTCTTCTTTTCTGATAGTTCATTTGTTACAACTGCCAATTTCTTCGCAGTTTTTAAAAAAGTTTCTTTAGATGGTTCAATAGTTTTGCCAATGACTTTGGAAGATGAACTTCCAATAATTGATAAATTAGATACTTCTTCCTCAATAGTGAGTTCTACAAATAAAAAATTTTCACTGGAGATGATTGAGATCCTCCTTTGTACATTTCCTCAAGAGAATTAACCCTTAATTTGTAAAAAGCTAGTTCACTGTTAATTTATACTATCTGCGCCATGCAAGTGTTTACATGGTTGAATAGATTTGAATAATTGATATTCATTTGACCAAGGACCAAATTAGTTTCTTCTACTTTCTTAAGTAGTTATTCCATGTCTGGATAAGTAATCTGCAATAACATTATCAGTACCTTTAATATGAATAATTTCAAAATCATAATGGCTGAGTTCTACTTGCCATCTAATTAACCTTTTATTTGCAATAGTTTGATCAATTTCTTTAGATATCCAATATTTGACTTGTGTATTATCGGTTCTAATTTTGAATTTTGTAGTAACAATAAATAATTCAAACTTTTTAATAGCAAATTTTACAACTAATAATTCTTTCTCATTTATAAGATAATTAATTTGAGTTTGAGTAAAACTACCACTAGTATATTGTGCAATCATTTCCTCATCCTCTTTTGGATAAATATATTTAAGTACTGCTCCTAATGCTGTTTCGCATGGATCGGTATCCAATTACATTCTTTTTGGGTAATTCTAATTCTAGTAAATTTTTACAAAGGTCTTTAATTTTTTGTACTTCTTCTTCTTCGTCTTTGGACCATGGTGTCCATTTAGTTTTTCCATTTAGTCTTTTTTGTAATGAAATTAAATGTTTTGCTAAGTTGGGCACGTATTTCCTAGTCTGGTTTACAAGTCCTAAAAAGTTTTGTAATTATGTTTTATCTTTTATATGATTGTTAAACTCTTGTATTTGTGTACCTATATGTTTCTGGAGTTTTATTCCTTCTTGGCTAATTATAGATCCTAAAAATTCTACCTTTTGTTTAGCTATTTCCATTTTTGTAGCTGATAATATAATTCCATTATTTCTCATAATATCTATAAAAATATTAAGATGTTTTAAGTGGTCTTGTCTAGTTTCAGAGTAAATGTATCTTTGAAATTCTCCTGAACTATTTTTAAATCCAAAAGGTAACACATTCCATTCATAAAATCCTTGTGATGCTGTAAAAGCTGTTAAATGTCTAGATTCTTTAGTTAACATAATATGATAAACTCCTGATTTAAGACCAAATTTAGAGAAATATATCTTTCCTCTAATTTGGTTAAATAATACCCGTTGATTTGGTATTGGATATTTTAATTCTTTTGTATAAGTGTTTAACCTTTTATAGTTAATTACCATTCTACATTTTCCTATATTTTGTTCTGAATGTTTTATTACAATGAAGGCTGGACTTCTATGTTTACTATTAGATTCTCTAATGAATTTCTTTTCTAGCATTTATTTTATGTGCATTTCAAATTCAGGCAATTCTTTTGGTGTATGTTTAATTGGTTTTACACTAATAATCTTAGTGTCATCTTCTAATATAATTTCTGCTATAGGTTTATTTATGTGCCATTTTTCTAAAGGATTATCTTCTGATAATTTTAATAATTTTTCTGTAATATTTTTTATTACTATTTTATCAAAATTTCTTGTACTAGATTTATTCTATTTTTATTGGGCATAAATTGTGTTGTTTGTGTAAATTTTTGTCTATCTTCACCATGTTGAGCTGCTATATGAGACATTTTTTCTCTACAGTAAGGATCATTAATTTTTATTGCTATTGCTATACGGTGACAAGGGGTAGATAAAAGTATAATTTTTTCATCAATAGTTATTAGATAGTATTGTTTTATGAAGTTATTTCTTAATAATATATCCCTTGACATATCAGCAAATTGATATACATAAGATATTTGTAGTTCATATTTTCCTATTTGTATTTTAACATTCCTTACTATTTTAGTTATTAGATTTGTGCTTCTATCAAATCCTGCAAGTATAACTCTTTCTTCATTATCTTTTTTATTACTCCACATTTCTGGGGGTAATACATTTTCATTAAATAAACAGGATGATACTCTTGTATCAAACAAGGCATGATAATTTCTGCTGAGATATCCATTGTAATTCGTTTTAATTAATATATAAATATGTTCTCTTCCTCCTTGTATTTTATTCATAATAACCTTGGTATAACTAGATTCTCATTTTGTATTGTCAATAAAATTCTATCATCTTTTATGTAATATGATTTAACTTGTTACAAGAAGTCTGTTTCTAATAATAATTTTGTATTTATCTTTCCTGTATGTTCTACGTACATGTTTATGATTATTTCATTTATTTTATTTATTTTTATTGGTAATTTTACATAGGTAACCATGAGATGAATATTTCTAAAATAATCTTGTATTTGAATTGGATTATTTGTTACTTTAAGTTCTAATTCTCCTATTATGTTTTCTTTTATATGGGATACAGTTGCTCCAGTGTCTATTAATACTTTCTGCTCTTTCCATTCTCCATTTATTCTAATTTCTATCATAACTTCAAATTGTTTTGTATCATTTCTTTTTGATAGATTCATTTTAGGTATTTTATATGTATTTTTGTCATTATTTTTTTTCTGAATCATTTCTATTTTCTATTGCAGGTAATGATCTTGCACTAATATTTCTTCTTAGACTAATTGATCTTCTTCCAAATTATATTTGTGGTTTATCCACATTTACTAATCATCTAGCGTGATTAAAATTTATTTCTATATCTTCTGGTATTGTCATTCTTGAATTCTCCTTAGCTGGTTTGTATTCCAATAAATTTTTAAATATGAATTCTATTA
The DNA here is from genome assembly GCA_963555705.1 of Ligustrum vulgare. Lineage (NCBI taxonomy): Eukaryota > Viridiplantae > Streptophyta > Magnoliopsida > Lamiales > Oleaceae > Ligustrum > Ligustrum vulgare. The sequence continues at coordinate 16,514,446 of OY743185.1, forward strand.
TGTGTGTTTTTGTAGCATTCTTAATTTTTATTTCATGTTTACTAGTGAATGCATATATTGTTCTAATAGTTAAACTTATAGTTTTACTTCCTGGTTCCATATCTATTCCTCTTAATCTGTAATATAATGTTAAGGCTTTATTTTTATTTTGTTCTCCCATATGCTAAAGTTTGGTCTTATTGTAAATTTTACTTTTTGGTACATTAAATTTCCCATTACAATTCCTATTAACGCTTCTTGTACTGAACTTATAATTCTATCATCCATTATATAGAATTCTATAGGTGTATCTATTCATTCTCTAAAATAGGCTTTTGCTATAATTTGTACGACTCCTAAATATATGTTTTTTATTTTTCCTTTTAGTTCAGGATTCAATAGATTTATTTCTTGTCTTATTATTTCTTCATTTATTATAGGTATTAATGTATTTCCTGTAGTATCTCATATATATATATAGGGTGATTACGGTTTCTTGCTATATATGTTATTTCCTTATTTTTCTGCCAAAATGGTAAATTAAATATTTCTTTTGGTTCTACATCTAATTTGATTTTAAGATCTTTTCATACATCTTAGGATTAAATATTAATCTTTCATTTAGTTGTTCTTCGTTTTCTTCTAATTGGTATTCATATTCTTTATATGTACCTTCTTCACGAGATTTATTAGATTCACTTTCTTCTAAAAACTCTAATTCCATAATAGAATTTATTACTTCATGCTCTTCTAATTCATAAATTTCTTCACATTCTTCTTCTTGTTCAATAGGTAATAGGTTGTAATTTTCTTTTTTTATTAATGAAATATACATTATATTTTCCTTTTTATCTTTCTTGGGACATTCAGGAGATATATGTCCTACTTCTCCACATGAATAACATTTATATTTTTTAAGATTTTTAGGGTATGTTCTAGTTTTGTTTTGTTTTGTTTTTATCTTAAATATCTTTTATATGGTACTCTATATCTTTTAAATGTTTTATTATATGGCTTTTTATATTTATTGAATTTTTAAAATTTGTTTCTAAATTTATCTTTTCTATAATATTTCTTTTTCTTATATTTTCTTTGTAGATAACATCCCCATTGGATTGGTTTATATTGTAATTTATCACAGCATAATGATTTGTTACTTGCTTTGTGAAATTTTATTATATTATTTGCTTGCATACATTTTTCCTTTTGTTGTATTTTCTATAAATTGTATTCTTGATCCTAGACTATTATTACTCAATGGTCTTTCTAATTTTTTCCATTCTTTAAATAATTCTAAATTTCATGGGTTTGGTAGTTTAAAGAATATTTGGTTCATAATTTCCATACCATATGTTTCCTGGTTATATTCTGTTTTTTCAAAATATTCTCTAAATTCACATCACATATTGATAAATTTTCTAATAAATATCTATTTCTTAGTTTGAGCTAATTTTAGTATCTCTGTCTATTACTAATGTATATTCTCTTCTTAATGCATCTTCATATCTACTAAGTATAGTTCCTACTTCATCTTGATCATTTCCTCTAACTTGTTCTATATAAGTTTCTGTTAAGTTCCCCCACTATCTTGCAGTGATTCCTATAAATGTATTTTCTAACATTAATTGGAATTGTTTTCCTGTTAATTCTCTAGTATAGTCCATCATAGCCATAAATTTCATTCATAATTCTAATTCATGATCTACATCTTGTACACGTCCTAAATCTAATCATCTTCATTCTGAACTAATTTGTATTTCCATACTTCTCCATGGTATATATTCTATACGATAATTTTTACTTGGCTTAGCGTAATATTTTTGTTGTGGTATAAAATTACTAGGTCTAAAATTTTGGTTTTGTTTCTGACTCATATAGATGTCTAGTGTATTTTGTGAATTAGTATTACTAGTAATTTCTTTTTTAACTTGGTTAGTTCCTGATTGTTGTATATATTCTGGTGGATTTTGTCCTGCTGGTACTAAAGCTCTTTGTTGTTCATTTATATTAATTTCTTCTATTTTAAGATTTTTAAATTTTTCTATATAATATTCTTCTGTTATGTAATCTTTTTCACCTTATTCTTTAGGATTTTGCATAAATTTTTATATTTGTTCAGTAATCATATTTATTCATAATCTATTGATAGCTTTAAATTCTTTGTCAGTTATTATTCTTTTAGGTTTTCTTTTTTCCATTTCTTCATATATTTTTGTTATATTTTGGTTTACGATTTCAATATTTTGTTGTATACTATCTAATCTTTTATGTAAATCATTTTTTTCATATTTCTTCTTCTTTAATTGTTCTTACCATATTTATTTGTTCTATAATAGTTTTTTGCTCTATAATTTCTATTGAGTTTTCATATACTCCTACCATATTCCCTATTTTATTTATTTTACCAGTTATTTGTTTAATTTGGTTTTCTAAGGTTATTAATTGTTTTGATAGGTTATTTACACATTGCTTTACTTCTAATATTTGTGTGGGTATATTTTAATTTATATCTTTATAATCATTAGTTATTTGCATCATTTGTCTTATTTCTAATGGTAAATTATTGATAATTTCTTGAATTTGTTCTGGATTTTTTGCTTAGTTTAAGTTTTGTTCTGTAATTTTATCTAAACTTATTCCTAATTTATTTAATAAAAATAAATTTGTCCAATTTAATTGTTTATATTCTCCAAATCCTCCTTCTCCTAATAGTATAAATGGTATAAATTTTTCATATGTTTCAGTTATTAATGACCAATGGCTATTATTTGGAAAATCTTTAGATTTATAATTATATACTCTAGGTTCAATTATGATAATTTTTTAGAAATTTTTCTAAATAAATTTCTAAGTATAACCACTAACTCTGGTGTTGGCTCTGATATCACAATGGACCGGATTGTGAATTTTTATTTTTAATCAAGAGTGATAGATTTGAATCTCGATCTCAATCAATTGTATATGCTCGGGTATAATGGCTCTGATACCATGATAAAATTGAGAAGGAGAAATCCAAAGTAACTGAGATTTATTAAAAATGATTCACTTCACTAAAATGGAGCTAAGAAGCTCACATTTATATTGTCTGTGAAACCGAAAACTCAATACAAGAAGAAGTGTGAAAACAGGAAACACGACTAACAACTGGGACTAAAAACGCAACAAAGGAAAAAACGTAATAGCAAAGTAAAAGGCATGAAATAAAATTCCAGAGCATCCAAGCTCTCCAAACAAGCTGGTCTCTGGTCTGAGCTGAGAGCTGGAGCTGAGCTAATCTTTCACAAGCAGTCTTGCTTGGTGACAAGGAAGAGTCATCTCAAGTTTTGTCGTCAATTCAAACACCTACCATAGATAGTGGACCCCAAAGACCTAACCATCAAAACTTACGTAGGAAAAATCAAATAAGCATTGCAATTGCAGCTTTAGAGAACCCTCGGATTTGCTGTTCCATAGCAACTGCCATTTTAGTGCTCTTGTCTTACACAGGATTCCCATTTGTTGCCTGGGGCATTTTTAGAAGTATCATCATGTGTTTTAGATCACTTTGTTTCCATATCTAAACTTGAAGGAAGAATCCTTCAAGGATATGAGAATTTTCCATATTCCAGCATGTCCATATTATAAATATACTTTTGGGACCATGGATATCAAATTGCTCAGTCTCAAGCTCAAACCCCCCAAGTCCAAGCAAGGTTCCAACCCAAAACCAATTAGTAATGGTTGGAGTAACCCACTTGAATTATATTGTGGTTTATTTCCTTCCTCACAACCGATGTGAGATTGTTTGCATTCCCAACAATCTCTCCCTCAAAGAAGGCCCACAAGCAGGGGCCAATCCAGCACGAGCGAAATTGTTCCAGCACGAACGGACACTACAAGGTAAGGGGGGAAAAATTTTTGATACCACAATTATAAAGTAATAAAGTAAAAAAAAAAATTAGCGGATCCAGCACGAGCATACCCTCGCGCAGGGCTAGATCCGCCCCTACCCACAAGGTACACCTGGCCCATTTTGCCATCCCTCAAGATAAATTTCATCACATCTCCTCATGCCTAGGGAGATCACCATTCACCGAGATAATCCACCAGCGCTGCTACGGTGCCCATGTCGAAAATTCACGCGCCACACACTTGGAAGAACCGCCTCAACCTGTTGAGTACCATGGTGGTCTTCGTTTCACCAACCAACCACTAGTTTGGCCGGAATCGTGAATTTTCAGTTCGAAAATTTCGAGCTCGTTGCCTCTATTCTTCCAATTTATGGGCCAAAAACACAACCAAATGAGATACAAACAATTTTGATGTGAATTATACAACTTTAAGGGCCTTTTTTTTTTTTAAAAAAAAAAAAAAACGGGCATTTTAAAAGATATTTTAACTATATAAAACTTATTTTTAAAATCAGGTAAAATCTAAAAACATATAGAAGCTAGAGCGCACAAGCTGATTTCGTGTCTGTATCGGCAGTCATACCTGTGATTCTTAGGGCCCAAGACAAATATTATATCTTGAAAAAATTGGGCCCTTACTTGTCATAGACAAACGTGTACATGGGTTCATGGGCGCTAAATTAACAATGTCGCATTTTATGGTTAGTCAACAGTCAATACACGTAATGACTAACAGACTAAGTAGTAAGTACTAACGACTAAGCAGTGTGATTTTTTTCATTCAAAGATGGTTTTCAATTGAGGATTTTGAGATTTTGTTTTCTTTCATTGGAGAAAATGAGGGACGAGTAGAACGATTCATTCCAAATATTGTTTGGACCTTTGGGTTCTGACCCAAATTTCATTTTTTTTAATTAAAAGGGGGGGGGGGGGGGGCTTACTTGGATGAGGCCCAAGGCGCGGGCCTGCTTTACCTTTAGGTAGGTCCGGCTCTTAGGCAGATATAGAGTATAGAAGTATCAATTTTTTTTTTTTTTGGCATGCAACTTGGATCAGCCACAGCAAGCTGAAAAGAAGTCCCATGCTTGAGATGGAAACTCATATCTGAGGAGTTGCACATGGACAAAGAGATTGGATGCCTAATGTTTTGGCACTACGTCACTACTAAATGTAAGAGATGCCTTATCACTCTGGTGGATAGATTTTTAGAAAACTTCTTGAACTTCATGATGATTGGTTTCTAGACATCATGATTATCCTCGTTCACCATGTAAACAAGCTCGTAATTTCTTTTCTCCATGGATGAAACGAGCTTGTTTTTCTCCAACTATTGAATCGTCCTTTTCTTTCTTGCTTATTTTATGCATTTATATAATCATTTATATTTTCAATGGGGGTTAAATACACCGGTGGTCACTGAACTTTATTAGTAGTGTCACTTTGATCATTGAGTTTGATTTTGTAACACTTTGGCCACTGAGTTTTATTTTTCATTATACCAACTGCCACTTTGTTTTGTAATTTATAACACGTTGGGTGGCTAAAGTGACACAAAATCAAACTCGGTGGCTAAAGTGACACTACTAATAAAGTTCGGTGGCCATGGGTGAATTTATTTCAATGTGAATATTCATTTTCCGAGGCTAGGAAACAGTATGCGATGATTCTAGCAGTATCAAAAAAGTCTATCGACATAAAATTATAAACGCAAAAGGTCTTTATTTGATTTATATTGTAATTTAATTTTAATTTCAAAAATCTTTCTGTAATTGCATATTTGTTGAGTTGAGTTAGAGTCATACTAAAGACGGGTCTAATTTCCTAAACATTCTATAATGAATTACAATTTGTAATTAATTACAATAGCAACTTAATTACATTCTATAATGAATTACAATTTGTAATTAATAACAATTGTAACTTAATTTCAATTTTTTAATTAAAATTGTAACTAATTAATTACTATTGTAACTTCATTGTATATTACAAATAAATTTCATTTTTCTTTTGAAATTAATTGAATTATTTACAAGTTGTAATTAATTACAATTGCAACTTAATTACATTTTTATAATTAATTATAATTTGTAATTAATTACAATTATAACTTAATTATAATTTTACAATTAATTACAATTGAAACTAAAGAATTTGCAAAACATGTCAGGTTTAATTTGCTAAAACTAAATAAATTAGTTAAAAATCGAAATTAATTACAATTCTAACTTAATTAATTCTGTAATTAGTTACAAAAGTAACAAATTAAATACTATTGTAATTTAATTTTACATTACAAGTCACTGGAAATCTCATTTTTTTTCCTTTTAAAATTAATTGATTTTGTTATAAATTGTAATGAATTATAGTTTATAATTAATTACTAGTTCAACTTAATTACGTCTTGTAATGAATTACATTTTGTAATTAATTACAATTATAATTTATGAATTTGTAACACATGACAGTTTTTTTTACTAAAAATTTAATTATTTACAATTGTAACTTTATTCCAGATTTTGTAATTAATTAAAATTGCAACTTTATTTTAGGTTTATAATTAATTACAATTGTAACTAATGCTTATCTTTCACTTACATTGATTCAATATAAGACATAAAGTGCTTATTTTCCACTAAGAGGTATGAATTGCTTATTTTCCACTTAAATTGGTTCAATATAGCATTTTCCTTTTGTTTTTCTTCTATTTCACTTTGTTTTAGAATTTAATTAGTTGAATCTTGAGAAGAAAATATGTGTTAAAGATTTGCAACTCTTCAAGAAAATGAGAAAACTCCAATAATTAGACTAATTTGCTTGGAAAATTCCATATGAACACTTACTGATGTTACAAAATACAAATTCTACACAAATTTATATGCCTAATGAAATGGCCTGACTTTAGTCTCAGTTCAAGGAGAATCATCAATATCTCCAAATAACTTTCCTTGAAGGAAAGTGATGCCACATGCCCTTGGAAGGAAATTTCAATCCGTTGCTCCCACTGCCACCAACACACACACAGAGTGAAAGCAAAGTACCAGAGTCAAATTCAATCTAGAAAATTGGTGTAAATAAGATGTGCACACACAGAATTCAACCAGAACTCTTCTAGCTTCTTCCTCCCCAAAGCTTTATCTCTCTTCAAATCTTCGCTCATTTGAGTGAACAATCGTTCTTGATTTGGTTTTATCGAATCCAAGCTTTGTCGAGAATCGCAGTCACCAATTTGGAGAAGTGGTGTAGTCATAGGGAGTGGATGCCACGATCTCCATAGACAAATGGGTTGGGGTGAAGGGAGAGAAGAAAGATAGAGATGAAAGACGAAGAGATCACTTAGATTCAATTTGGGTTTAGTAAATTAATAACTAATTTAATAAAATAGTTTGTAATTATCTGATTTTAAAAATTAAAAAACTGTAGGTATGATTGGGCCTAATTAGCCCATTAAACTATTCTTTAATATTGACTTATAAAAGCCTGAAGTTAAAATGGGCCTCGATTTTTCATCATCGCCAAATGGGTTAATTTGATAACACACAATTACCTAACATATACACTTAAAAAAATTTGGATTCTTGAAGAACAATGAGAATATCAAGAATTTGAAGGTGAAATCAAGAAAAACAAAGCAAAAAAACTTTTGTAGAAAATGCTGCAAGAATAATTCCTAAAAAATATATTTATTTATTATTCAATGAAGGTAAAAATTTACACCAATTTTTTATAATTGATTCTCGATTGTTTTTCTATGACCTTTATAATGTTTTGAAGATCTCATATTGAACTTCAAAATGTATTTTTTTATAATCAAAAAAGGATGAATGTAGCGTAAAGGGGCAAATATAGGGGGGACTAGGAGTTGCTACATCCCATACCTTCCCTGGCCATTTCCTTTTTTTTTTTTAAATGTAAAATGAAATTTTAAAGTTTAAATTTTATTTTTTAATCATGTTATATTAGTACGTCATGATTTTTTTTATTTTTCCCTTGAATTAGGTTAGTAAGACTGTTCAAAAAATGGCTGCTCCATCTGTAGGTTAGTACGTCATCTCATGTTATATAAGTATAGATAATGTATTGTATCTATTATCTATACTTATATTTTTATATATATAAAAGTAGAAATGAGGAGAGAGAGTCATTTTGGAGGGAAATTTGTATTTAATGATTCTCTCTCCTCAATTCTACTTATATATATAAATAAATAAATAAATAAAAGATAAAGACTTTTGTAGGAAAATTTAGGTGGCATTCTGTTTGTATTTTATTTTGTATTTTCATTTTCGAAAATGTTTTGTGTTTTCATTTTTGTTTTCAAATTTGCTGAAAACGCGTTTGGTTTGTCATTTCTGAAAACTGTTTTTGAAAATGAAAAGCTGGAAAACACGTTCTGTTTGAAATTTTGCAGAAATCTATTTAAACTATTTTTAATTAATTTGCTTGCAGAATACTACTAACTCCAACTCAAATTTCCTTTCACAATACACTAAAAATATGGTTACATGCAACACACTAATGTGAGCATTAAGAGTCTATATTAACACAGCTTGGTCAGGTTCGAGACTTGAGAAAACTCTACTTTTATTAAAATCCAGAAAATGCAAGTTCTTTCAAAATCATCAGAGTCCATTTATCATTACATTTTTTGAAATATAACAAGAATTCTCATTTAATTTTTTTTTTTTTTTTTTTTGTAATGTTGATATTGAATTGAATAAAACTTTATTTAAACTAAGTTCCAAGTTAGGATAATTCTAAAAAAAAAAAAAAAAAAAAAATTCTTTATTTAGGCTTTGTTCCAAGCTAGGATAATTATAAAAAAAATAATAAAAACATAAAAACTTTATATTAAACTTAGTTCTAAGTTAAGATAATTCTAAAAAAAAAAAAATTCCCAAAACACGTTTTCCGCGTTTTGGACATTTTTTGTCGAAATACACACAAAACGTCCAAAACGATGTTTCGGGCGTTTTCCGTTTTGTGTACAATTTTTTTTTTTTTGTTTTCCAAAATGCGTTTTCAAAAATGGTAAAGAGAACGCGTTTTTAGCGTTTTCGAAAATAAAAACAGAAAACGACCTCAAAACAGCAAAGAGAACAGGGGCTTATTATTTATTACATATTTAATAAGAGTTATAATAAATATATTATGTATAAATGTATTACATTGAAAATGAAAAAATTAGATTAATATATTTGAACATAAATAAACGTGATATCTATTTAATTGTGTTATGTAGGAAATGAAAAAATTGTATTAATATATTTGAACATAAATAAATGTCATATCTATATAAATGTGTTATATTGAAAATGAAAATTTTGGATTAATATATTTGAAAATAAATAAATACATGCTATATAAATTTGCTAACATAGAAATTAAAATTTTGAATTAATATATTTTGAAAATAAATGAATAAAATAAATATAGAAAAGATAAAGATTTTGTAGGAAAATTTATTATTTATTACATATTTAGTAAGAGTTGTAGTAAATGTAATATTTGTAAATGTGTTACATTGGAAATGAAAAAAATTACATTAATATATTTAAATATAAATAATGTGATATCTATGTAAATGTGTTATGTAGGAAATGAACATAAATAAATGTGATATCTATTTAAATGTGTTATATAGAAAATGAAAAAATTGTATTAATATATTTGAATATAAATAAATGTCATATCTATGTAAATGTGTTATATTGAAAATGAAAATTTTGGATTAATATATTTGAAAATAAATACGTGCTATATAAATTTGTTAAGTTAAAAATGAAAATTTGAATTAATATATTTTGAAAATAAATAAATAAAATATTTGAAATTTTACTTCCTAATATGTCAATAAATGAGTAGGTTCTTCAATAAGCATATTACAAAAATAATTAATTATTTGCTATCAACCTTTTACAGCCAATGATAAGTTGGTAGAAAATTTAATCCTTTCATCATTTTGACAAAAAATGGTATGTTTAAAAAATAAGGAAAAATAAAATATATGTAAGCAACATATTAAAAAATAAAGTTAATTAAAAATTATAACATATTAAAAGAAAAATAGGTGATAAGGTGGGCAAATTTTCAGAGAAAAACGTAAATAAAAGTCAAAAGAAATTTAATATAAAAAATTTAATTAAATGTCAAACTTTGAATGGTGTAGTACACTGTGTGTGCACCATTTTTTATTTTGATTAGTTTTGTTTTGTTTTTTTAAAATTTTAAACTCAATGACATGTGTTATGGAGGAAATGAAAAAATTGGATGTATGTATTTTAAAATAAATAAATATATGCTATAAAAATTTGTTAAGTTAGAAATTTAAAATTTGAATTAATATATTTTGAAAATAAATAAATAAATAAAATCATTGAAATTTTACTTCATAATATGTCAATAAATGAGTAGGATCTTCAATACGCATGTTACAAAAATAATTAATTATTTTCTATCAACTTTTTAACCACACATATTTTTCTCTCCAATTTTCAGCCATTATTTTTTACCTCAAAATCATTTATACAGGTTTATAAATCAAACAATATTACCAAACGGAGGCTTAATCTTTACATCATTTTGACAAAAATTGACATGTTTAAAAAATAAGGAAAAATAAAATATATTAATTAATATATTGGATTTCAAATAAAATATATGTGAGTAACACATTAAAAAATATAGTTAATAAAAAATTATAACATATTAAAAAGGAAATAGATGATGAGGTGGAAGAATTTTAAGAGAAAAATGTAATTAAAAATCAAAAGAATTTTATATAAAAAATTTATAAGTGCCGAATTTTGAGTGGTGCGGTATACTTAGTATACATGTAAAGTGTTAACCTAAGAGTAAACTAACCAAGAGGGGGGTGAATTGGTTTATAAAACTTTTTCGATAAATAATCTCAAACTTAAAACCAATAGGTACAAGTATTAGCACTTAGTGATACAAGAACTAAACTATCAATGTAGTGTGCTATATATGTGTAAACTTAATTGATAAGGCAAGTATAGCACTAAGATAAAGCGTTGCACAATATAAATTGATAGAATAGAGTAAGTGCGATGTAAGTAAATAAAAGGGATGAGAGAGTGCAAACGCGATTTATGGAGGTTCAATCAACCAACGTGATCTACGTCCCCCGTTACCGAGCTCTCCGTCACGAGCAAGGCCAAATCCACTATTTTGGTAACTTACAACAAGGAGTACCAAATCCTTAGGCGACTTACAACAAGGAGCGCCTATCCTTTTACAATCGAGTTTTCACACGGCTCTCGAAACCAACAATCGAGTTTTGACAAGGCTCTCGAAAACCAACAAGATATAATGAATTGAATTTACAATTGAAATAACTCTCTTGACAAATGATATATTCAAATTAAGTACCAAGAGAGTTAGGCTAACACTTCAATAGATAGCAATGAATAAAGCTCAAGTGTTTTTGAAAACTTTGAAGAATGATATGATATAGTTTTGCTTGAATCAAAGTTTTTCAACCAATGATCTCTCTTTCCAAATAATACTTAGTTAAGTATGAAGAGAGATATACACTTCAATAAGTGTTTGGTGATTTTAACTTAATCAAAGATCAATAATGAATTAAGAGTATTGAGTTTTCAACAAGATGGAATTCTTGATAAAGATATGAGATAGTTTTGAACAATCAAGAAATTCCTTGCAATAAATGAAATAGAATTTAAAATAAGGTAAGCTCAATAATTTTCTCAATAAATCTCTCTTAAATGCTCTTGTAAGTTGGTGAAATGAATGTAAGAGAAGTGGCTATTTATAGATCAAAATTTTGAGCTTCAGACAGTTTCGGTCGACCGAATCAGTATTTTCGGTCGACCGAATCAGTATTTTCGGTCGACCGAAAGTCAAAAACTAGCCATTGCATTATAGCCGTTTAAACTTTCGGTTGATCAAGATTTTCGGTCGACCAGACTTTCGGTCGATCAAGTATACTTTCGGTCGACCGAAAGTATAAAAACATAAATTTTTATTTTAATGTCAAAAAGTTTATTTTTCCAAAAACTATTTCATGATATGATTTGAAAAATCATTTTTATGCAATTGATGAATTTTAGAAATATTTTTGAGCTTTATAAACTTGCTAAAAATTGATGAGTCGATACCTTTACAAATGAGTTGAAAATAAATCTTCTAAAGCTTTGATCTTCTGTCTTCGACGATCTTGTTCACTTCAAATCTCTTTAATGATTGCTTTGTACTTCAATGGATGACGATTTTGATCTCGGAGTATTCAAATGACATAAATATGATACAACTCAAGAATTGAAATCATTAGTAATACATGAGATCTTGTTTGTTATAATCAAAACAATATATGCGTGAATAGTCATAGGTCAACAATTTCCCCCTTTTTGATTATGACAAACAATATGATTTGTAATTTGTAAAAATGATGAAATATATATGTAAGTACATATTCCCCCTTTCTTTTGCAATGTATTCCCCCTTTTTATCATAATATTGCAAGATAAAACAAATCAAATCATAACTCTAATATCTCTTCCCCCTTTTGACATAAGCAAAAAGTGCCAAGTAGCGTATAAAGCCAACGGGAATAGTCATGGGTTACTGACAATCAAATTTACCTCGAATAGAAGTTCAATAAAAATTTGGACATAGAATCCCCGTATTTTGCAGAAATAACCAATAAGAGCAGAATCTTATCATAGAGAAAGTACCTATATCTCAACATCATCACAACGCAAAGCAGGTATCAGAAAAAAATCATGTGAATCATGTAATGCATATCAGTTAAGCACAGGTAAGAAATTATCATAGCGAAGATGTCATAGGTTTAAAAAACTAGAGTACATATGTTGTAAGCACAGTGATATGAAATTCACTACGAAAGATAAAAAAAAAAATATAGTCTTCAATCGGCCGCCGGTGGTGGAGGTGGATTAGGCGGATAGATAGCGTAGAAATGAGCGAAGAAGGCTTCTTGAGATGTGTGCATATGTTGAAGTTGTTGTTGGATGCCTTCAACCGCCGTGGTAAGAGAATCAATACGCCCATTAAGGATGTTGAACTGATCTTCAGAGATGGACCTATGGGGAGGTGCTGCAGCTTGTGGTACTCGAGCCCGTGGCCTCGGTCTAGGCTGGTCATCCCTTTGGACACCTTCACCCGTATCCGCGCCTTCACCAATCTCCAATTCCTCATCGGCTTCCTCTTCGGTAAACGGCCAAGTCGTGGGTCCCGATGCATCATCGAAACCTTGAGTATTGCACACCCATTGCCCATCACCCTTGACAATTTTCATCCGTTTGAGAGTGTTGATGTTGATAATATCGGTGTGTTTGGGTTTAAGAATAGGCTCATTGTCTAGAGGTATATTGAAGTGATTGAAAATTTTTGTAAAAATCATGCCGTAGGGTAGGCCTAGAACTCGAGTGGAGGTATGAACGTGATGGAGATGTTTGATGAAGATGTATGGAAAATCAAGTTTGCGACCGACAAGAAGGGAATCAAGAATGAATAGGTCGAGATGGTTGACTTCATCAAAATGACCACTACGAGGTACAATTGTGTGAGCAATTGCACGATGAAAGACCTTGCACGGGATAGTCAAATGATTGAGGTTCAAATTCATAGTGGTAGTGAGGGGTCGGGCAGTGACACGACTACAAGCCTCGAGTTCATTGTACCCGTCGAACCTAACAGGATAATGAGTGACATATGCAAAATTCTCACCACGCTGTAATCCTAGGAGGTTTCTAATTAGGGATCGTTCGATTTCTACCCGTGTACCCCTAACCGAACTTGTAATTGTATCGGGATAAAAAGAAGCGTTTCGAAAGAATTCCCGGATTAATGTAGGGTAGGAATTTTCAGAAATGGACAAGACATTTTTCCATCCTATATCTTCAAAGTAACGTTCAAGTTGAAACGAAGGATTGATTGAGTGAAATCGATTCAAAGTAAGAAGAAAAAAAATTTCGTGATTTAACCCAAAATGAAGGGTTTGGAGAAAGTGATGGATGAAAATTGTTGAAAATGAAGAATTTGATGAAGAATATAATAGGAAATTCGATTTAGAGTATCAATTGAAGTAATTGTGATGGAAAAAGATCGATTAGGGATGAAATGAGAGAAGAAATGTCGAGGTTTAGGGTTTATGGTATGATTTTGGGGATGAAATTGATGTTTTAAAATCTGATTTCTCGCGACTTTCGGTCGACCGTAAGTTAGTTTCGGTCGACCGAAACTCTGCAGGGTCAAAATCAGTTAGCTGCAGGCAGGATCGGTCGTGTAATGGTCGACCGAACAGTAACTTTCGGTCGTGCAATTGGTCGACCGAAACAGACATTTCGGACGACCGAAATACTACGGTCGACCGAAACAGTCAAAAATCAAATTTTTGAAAAATATATGATAAACACATATATATATTGGAAATTTAACCACAAATATCATTTTCATTAATAATACCCAATCCTCTTCGTATAAATGAAAATCTATCGGGCGGTAGAGGTTTAGTAAAAATATCGGCCAATTGTTTTTCGGTACTAACAAATTCCAAGTAAATGTCACCTTTTTGCACATGATCTCTAAGAAAATGATGTCGAATTTCAATATGCTTTGTGCGAGAGTGCAATATGGGATTTTTTGACAGATTAATAGCACTAGTGTTATCACACATAATAGGAGTATTTTCAAATTGCAAATGATAATCATTAAGAGTTTGTTTCATCCACAAAACTTGAGCACAACAACTAGCGGCCGAGATATATTCGGCCTCGGCAGTAGATAGTGCAACGGAATTTTGTTTCTTACTAAACCATGACACAAGTGCGAAGCCTAGAAAGTGACAAGTTCCACTTGTGCTTTTTCTATCAATTGTGCATCCCGCCCAATCGGCATCCGAATAATTTATAAGATCAATATGAGTGCCCTTTGGATACCAAAGTCCCAAAGTTCTAGTGCCACATAAATATCTAAAAATATGTTTTAAGGCACTGAGATGAGATTCTTTAGGATTTGATTGAAATCTAGCACATAGGCAGACACTAAACATAATATCGGGTCTACTTGCGGTTAAGTAAAGAAGGGATCCAATCATACCTCGATATTTTGTAATGTCAATGGAAGTGCCTTGCTCATCTTTGTCCAATTTGATTGAAGTACTCATGGGAGTATTCATTGGCTTCAAGTTTTCCATCTCGAACTTTTTGAGCATATCCTCAATGTACTTGGTTTGACTAATGAATATTCCTTCACTAGTTTGTTTGATTTGAAGTCCGAGGAAGAATTTTAACTCTCCCATCATGCTCATTTCAAATTCATTGCTCATACAATTTGAAAATTCTTCACAAAGAGAAACATTAGTTGCACCAAAAATAATGTCGTCAACATAGATTTGTACAACAATCATATTTTCCTTTTTGGTTTTGATAAAAAGAGTAGTATCCGCATTTCCCATTTGAAAGCCATTTGAAATAAGAAATTTACTCAATCTTTCATACCAAGCTCGAGGAGCTTGTTTTAAACCATATAGAGCTTTTCTTAGTTTAAAGACATTATCCGGAAATTTATGATTTTTGAAACCGGGAGGTTGTTCAACATACACCTCTTCTTGAATAACACCATTTAAAAATGCACTTTTGACATCCATTTGATAAAGAGTAAAACCTTTATGACAAGCAAATGCAAGAAGCATACGAATGGATTCTAATCTAGCAACCGGTGCAAAAGTTTCTTCAAAGTCAATTCCTTCTTCTTGATTGTAACCTTGGGCCACCAATCTAGCCTTGTTACGCACAATTATACCGTTTTCATCCTTTTTGTTTCGAAAAATCCATTTTGTACCGATAACGGTTTGATCATTTGGTTTATCAACTAAATCCCAAACATGATTTCTTTCAAATTGATTTAGTTCTTCTTGCATTGCAAGAATCCAAAACTCATCGAACTCGGCTTCTTTGAAATTCTTTGGTTCAATTTGAGAGATAAAAGCACAAGTATTTAAGAATCCTTTAGAAGAGTTTCTAGTACTTACCCCTTTTGAAGGATCACCAATTATGAGCTCTTTTGGGTGAGATGAAGCAAATCTCCATTCGATAGGAAGTATTAGATCACTTGAGTTTTTGGAAGATGTTCCTTCTTCTTGTTGAGGAGTTGGTTCTTCCAAGTTGTTTTCTTCATTGACTTTGGATATTTCATTTCTTTGATCTTGAATATTTATCTCCTCAAAGGGAATTTCCAAACCTACGTCAACACCTTTCTCTTGATCAAGAGAATTAGTTTCGTCAAAAGTAACATGTACAGATTCTTCCACTACTAGAGTTCTTTTGTTAAAAATTCTATAAGCTTTGCTAGTGGATGAATAACCAAGAAAAATTCCAACATCGGATTTTGAATCAAATTTTCCCAAGTTTTCTTTTGTGTTGAGAACAAAGCATTTACAACCAAAAACCTTAAAATATCCGATATTAGGAATTCTATTTTTCCAAAGTTCATAAGGAGTTTTAGTATTCTTTCGACTTACCAAAACCCTATTTATGATATAGCAAGCAGTGTTAACGGCTTCAGCCCAAAAATATTTTGGTAAGTTATTTTCATTTAGTATGGTCCTAGCCATTTCTTGCAATGTGCGATTCTTCCTTTCTACTACACCATTTTGTTGAGGGGTTCTAGGAGCCGAGAAATTATGTTCATACCCATTTATTTTGCAAAATTCATCAAACGCCATGTTATCGAATTCTCCACCATGGTCACTTCTTATAGTTGTAATAGAAAATCCTTTTTCATTTTGAACCTTTTTGCAAAAATGTTTGAATGCATTTAAAGCTTCATTTTTCAAATTTAAAAAGAGAACCCAAGTAAATCTTGAGAAGTCATCAACAATGACAAAAGCATAGTGTTTACCACTTAAACTTGCGGTTTTAGATGGTCCAAAAAGATCCATGTGAAGAAGTTGTAATGGTTTTGTGGTGGAAGAAAATTGTTTATTTTTGAAAGAACTTTTGGTTTGTTTTCCAAATTGACAAGCATCACAAATTTTATCCTTTTCAAATTTCAAACTTGGTAGGCCTTTGACAAAGCAATTTTTTGAAATTTTTGAAATAAGGTCCATACTAACATGACCTAATCTTCTATGCCATAACCAAGTGTCATCTTTAAAGCTTGACAAACATTTTAATTCTTTCTCAAATTCAATGTTGATGATATAAACATCTTTACTTCGGCTTCCTATGAACAATACCTCTTTTGATGAAGCATCTTTGATAAGACATCTAGAAGAATCAAATTTAATATGATAGCCTTTATCACATAATTGACTAATACTTAGCAAATTATGTTTGAGATTATCTACTAATAAAACATTTTCAATAGAGGGAGAAGGATGATTACCAATATTTCCACTGCCAATAATTTTTCCTTTGGCATTATCTCCAAAAGTGACATGACCTCCATCTTTTCTTTTGAAACTTGATAAGAGTGATTTATCTCCGGTCATGTGCTTTGAGCAACCACTATCCAAGAACCAATTGCTCTTTACTTTTGTTGATACCTACAAAACATGACTTAATTTTTGACTTCTTGGTACCCACATAATTTTGGGTCCTTGATAGTTAGTTCCTTGAACCCTCTTGTGCCTTACTTCAAAGTGTAGCTTCTTTTTCAATAAACAATTAAAAGCTACATGCCCACTTCTATTACAAAAGTTACAAGTAGTTGATGTCTTGACAAAGGTATTTTGATGAAAGGAAAACGAAGTAGAAGCTTTTACAAAAGTATTTTGGGTAGATTTTTGTTTCAAAAATGGTTTGTATCCAATTCCTCCTTTATCAAAAACAAATTGTTGTTTACCAAGCATTAGTTCAAAATTTTTCCTCCCTTGAGTGAATTTGTGAACAATGGACGTTAAATCTAAAATTTTTTCTTTTAGGGAGAGATTCTCTACCATCAAAGCATTTTGATCAAGATTCTTCTTTTCAAAATCCTTTTGTATTTCAAAATTCTTTTCGTTTTCATTTTTCAACAAGATGTATTGCTTTTTAAGAGTGGAATGTTTAAGAACAAGTTTTTCAAAAACTTCAATCATTTCTTCATATGAGGTAGATAGTTCATTATAAGAGGGAATGTCATTTGTATTTACCTCATCTTCAATGGCCATGAAGCACATGTTGGCAACTTCATCTTGACTTTCACTTTCATCTTGTTCATCATCACTATCATCCCAAGTAGCTTGTAAAGCTTTCTTTTTGAAGAATTTTCTCTTGTTGGGACATTCGGTTCTTTTGTGACCGGGTTTGTCACAATCATAGCAAACGATCTTTTTCTCTTCACCTTTGTCTTCTTTCTTTTGAAATCTACGGTTGTTGCGAAAGGTTTTCCACTTCTTGACAAGAAGAACAAGATCATCGAGTTCCTCATCGCTATTGTTAGAGTTTGAGGCTTCTTCAACAATAGATGACTTTAAAGCAATTTGTCTCCTAGGAGGATCCTTCATTTCTTCCTCTTTTGCTTTTCTAGACTTTTCTTTTGTCTCGGCATGATTTAGCTCATATGTCATCAATGTTCCATAAAGCTCTTCCAAGGGATATGTGTTGACATCTTGTGCGTTTTCTATCAACATTCTCAATGAGCTCCAATCTTCCGAGAGAGATCTAAGCATTTTGCTAACAAGTTCACCATTAGAAAATTTTCGATCAAAGCCCTTAAGACCATTAACAATATCGGTAAATCTAGTAATCATACTAGCAATGGGTTCATCTTGTTTCATGAAGAAGTTTTCAAAATTTTTATACAAAAGATTTATTTTTGTCTCTTTAACTTTATTTGTGCCCATGTGAGTGACTTCTAAAGCATGCCAAATATCGTGTGCGGAATCACATGTGCTAATACGATTAAATTCATTAATACTAAGTGCACAATAGAGAAGATTTTTGGCTCTAGCATTTAAAGACAATTTTTTCTTATCATCCTCATCATATTCTTCCTTTGGTTTTGAAATAATCATATCCGGTTTTCCATCAATTTTAATAACCATAGTAAGCTCATGAGGACCGGATTCAATGACATCCCAAATATTATAATCAATGGATTGAATAAAAATCATCATTCTAGTTTTCCAATAATTATAATTAGTACCATCAAACAATGGAGGACGATTAGTAGAATGACCTTCAAGATTATGGTTAGCCATTTACTCAAGATTGTAAAATCTTTTAAAAATGAGCACCTAAGCTCTGATACCAATTGTTAACCCAAGAGTAAACTAACCAAGAGGGGGGTGAATTGGTTTATAAAACTTTTTCGATAAATAATCTCAAACTTAAAACCAATAGGTACAAGTATTAGCACTTAGTGATACACGAACTAAACTATCAATGTAGTGTGCTATATATGTGTAAACTTAATTGATAAGGCAAGTATAGCACTAAGATAAAGCGTTGCACAATATAAATTGATAGAATAGAGTAAGTGCGATGTAAGTAAATAAAAGGGATGAGAGAGTGCAAACGCGATTTATGGAGGTTCAATCAACCAACGTGATCTACGTCCCCCGTTACCGAGCTCTCCGTCACGAGCAAGGCCAAATCCACTATTTTGGTAACTTACAACAAGGAGTACCAAATCCTTAGGCGACTTACAACAAGGAGCGCCTATCTTTTTACAATCGAGTTTTCACACGGCTCTCGAAACCAACAATCGAGTTTTGACAAGGCTCTCGAAAACCAACAAGATATAATGAATTGAATTTACAATTGAAATAACTCTCTTGACAAATGATATATTCAAATTAAGTACCAAGAGAGTTAGGCTAACACTTCAATAGATAGCAATGAATAAAGCTCAAGTGTTTTTGAAAACTTTGAAGAATGATATGATATAGTTTTGCTTGAATCAAAGTTTTTCAACCAATGATCTCTCTTTCCAAATAATACTTAGTTAAGTATGAAGAGAGATATACACTTCAATAAGTGTTTGGTGATTTTAACTTAATCAAAGATCAATAATGAATTAAGAGTATTGAGTTTTCAACAAGATGGAATTCTTGATAAAGATATGAGATAGTTTTGAACAATCAAGAAATTCCTTGCAATAAATGAAATAGAATTTAAAATAAGGTAAGCTCAATAATTTTCTCAATAAATCTCTCTTAAATGCTCTTGTAAGTTGGTGAAATGAATGTAAGAGAAGTGGCTATTTATAGATCAAAATTTTGAGCTTCAGACAGTTTCGGTCGACCGAATCAGTATTTTCGGTCGACCGAAAGTCAAAAACTAGCCGTTGCATTATAGCCGTTTAAACTTTCGGTTGATCAAGATTTTCGGTCGACCAGACTTTCGGTCGATCAAGTATACTTTCGGTCGACCGAAAGTATAAAAACATAAATTTTTATTTTAATGTCAAAAAGTTTATTTTTCCAAAAACTATTTCATGATATGATTTGAAAAATCATTTTTATGCAATTGATGAATTTTAGAAATATTTTTGAGCTTTATAAACTTGCTAAAAATTGATGAGTCGATACCTTTACAAATGAGTTGAAAATAAATCTTCTAAAGCTTTGATCTTCTGTCTTCGACGATCTTGTTCACTTCAAATCTCTTTAATGATTGCTTTGTACTTCAATGGATGACGATTTTGATCTCGGAGTATTCAAATGACATAAATATGATACAACTCAAGAATTGAAATCATTAGTAATACATGAGATCTTGTTTGTTATAATCAAAACAATATATGCGTGAATAGTCATAGGTCAACATAAAGAAATTTTATTTTGATTAGTTTTGTCTTTTTTAAAGTTTCAAATTCAACAATATTTTGTATTGAAATTTTATTTGATTTATGTTTTTTTTTACTTGATATGATTATATAATCAAGATATTTTCAAAATTATGATATAAAAATTATATATTTCGTGCATCGCACGGGTAGACAACTAGATTAATATATTTGAACATAATTAATGTGATATTTATGTAAATGTTTTATGTAGGAAATGAAAAAATTGAGTTAATATATTTTAACATAAATAAATATAATATCTATGTAAATATGTTATTTTATTTATGAAATCAAAAAATTGTATTAATATATTTGAACATAAATAAATGTTATATTTATGTAAATATGTTAAATTGAAATTGAAAATTTCGGATTAATATATTTGAAAATAAAAAATCCATGCAATATAAATTTGTTAAGTTAAAAATGAAGATTTTGAATCAATATATTTTGAAAATAAATAAATAAATTATAACTTATTAAAAGGGAAATAGATGATGAAGTGGGCAAATTTTCAGAGAAAAATGTAAATAAAAGTTTTAAAAAAAAATTATATAAAAAATTTAAATGAATGTCAAATTTTGAGTGGCACGGTATACTAAATGTACATGTAACATTTTTTTATTTTGAATAGTTTTATCTTTTTTAAAATTTCAAATTCAATAACATTTTGTATTGAAACTTCATTTAAATTATGTTTTTTATTTGATATGATTGAATCAAAATTTTTTTAAATTATGATTTAAAAATTATATATTCCGTGCATCGCACGGGTAGACAACTAGTTTGATAATTTGATAATAATAATAATAAAAAAGTGTTGACCAAGCATTGATCCCAACTTCCCGCCCAATTCTTTGGTTTGTATGGCAGAATAATATATTTTTTTCCATATTATTATAATATAATATTTTATCACAACAAATCACATCTCATTTTTCGAGGTTCCCATGCAATTCACGGGACTGTTCGATGGCGTGAAAGTCAGATTTTTAGGTAAGATGTGTGATTGAAAATTAGATAGAGAAAATGTGTGTTGTTAAAAAATAGTTTAGAAAATTGTATTGTTTATAATTTTATTTATAAATTGTAAATATTACTTAAAAAAACTGTGTCAAATTCATTTCCCCATATGATTGAAAGGAGCGTATGAAAAACAGATCTCAAGGACAGAGGTGAGCCCAATTTCGCAGACCTATTACCCAGTCGCTGGTTAATACATCTCCCTGGTATTTTCCCCTTCGCAATCGACATCTCTTGGACGGCTCTTGGATGGCGATGCTTAGCCATGGAGACACCGGCACTTCGCAAATGACACCTCTCTTGTACGGGGATGCCCATCACGTACCGCCGCATCAGCTCCTTCCATGAAGTGCGTCCACACGGCGGCTCCAGTTGCGCCTTCGACTTCCGAAATCTGTGACGATCTACTCCGAATGCTTACCTATTTTGATCTTACCACACCGTTTTTCATCTTGTCAGGGGAGTTATTTTTTCATTCCAGATCCGGTTATTTGTTCAATTTTTCAAATTTTATTTCACTATGATCTTTTGACTTTTTCTGTTTGATTACTCAAAAATCAATGAAAAAGTTTGGATTAGTTCATCGTTTTCTTATGTAATCTAGAATTGAATTTTTCATGTTGTTGTTGATGTTGAATAAACTTCCTTTCTCAAATGGAATATGTGAAGTTGACACAAAACTTAAATAAAGAATCAAGAAGAATTCAGAAATACAAAATGACTTGAATCGCAAAGAATGCTGTCCTAAAAGCGAAATTTGTGCCCTCTCGGAATGAGAATGCTAAAGGGTCTTCAAGCAAATTGCTTTAGCGGATTTCAAGCCTCAAACCAAGTATCAAATAGCACAATTGATAAACTTGGAGAATAGGAACAAGAAGAACAAATTTTTGAAGATTCTAAGTTTCAAGATTTTGGATGATATTCAATATTGTAAGTATATTGATCAAAAAGTAGTTCAAACCATGAATTCTATACCTATTTATAGAATTCTATCATCCCTCTTCGTTGTTCATGCAACTCTTCACGAAAGAGTGTCAAAATTGGTTGAAAAGATGCTTGAGAAATTCTGAAAAAATTCCCAACGGTCGAATTTTAAGGCCATGCGATTGCGAGTTAGGAAGCACTCGCGATCGCGTGATGCCTCAAAAAAAATGACCAGTGACCAATATCACTCAACCACGCGATCGCCGGACCATAAACCACGCGATCGCGTGGTTCTTCATTCTGGCCGGACCTTTAGGTCCGGTCCGGACCATTTGGTATCTGGCCGGACCTTTAGGTCCGGTCCGGACTATTTGGTCCTGTTTTTGCACTTTTTGGACCGGTTCCTTATTCATTGGACCGGTTCCCGAACTTTTCAACTTTTATTTATATATTTGAACAACATTTTCATAACAATCCCCCCACTTGTTCAAATATATGAACACAACTTAGAATCATAAACGATGCCACGCATAAAATAAGGTATCTTTCGATTTTAACCTTATATTAGTGCTAATATTGCAAAGTAATATCGAGATCCCAGGTAGCCTTGGCTTTGAACCAGTTATCCCTTATGACATTACCGGCGATATCGCACACGTGAACATTCTTGCTCAATACGTTCCACACGATTTACTTTGACGCGTTAATGGTCTTGCGTCCATCCGAGTTCATGAACTTTTCAGAAAGTAACTCCAAAACTTTCCTTGAAGCGGCACCACTTCTAAGTTCATATAGGAGAAATTCTTACAGTGTCTTGGTAACTTTTAAAGACACTTGTACTAATTACTGAATTTCTTTAAGATTTGTTCAACCCTCCAAACAGTTACCCCAGCACTTGTATCCTTAGGATAGGGCTTTTAAAATAATTTTTAAGTGCTGCAACAATTCACTTATCGAATGACTTGTTGTAACCCTTTGAACCCGTGAATTACTCATTTCGTAATGACATGTGATTACTTATAATCAACATGTCATCCACATACAAACACACAAATATAACAAGTTTATCACAACTTTTGATATATAAACATTTATCTACCACATTATGTGAAAAACCAAAAGACATAATTGCATTATCAAATTCCTCATGCCATTTTTTAGGAGCTTGTTTTAAACCATATAGCGATTTAATAAGTTTACAAACTTTATTATCATTACCCGGAAGAACAAAACCTTCCGGTTGTTCCATGTAAACTTCTTCATCTAATTCTCCATTTAAAAATGCAGTCTTCACATCCATTTGATGCACATGTAAATCAAATATAGAAGATAGTGCAAATAGTATTCTAATAGTAGTGATCCTAGCCACCGGTGCATAAGTGTCAAAATAATCAATTCCTTCCTTTTGTCGAAAACCTTTAGCAACTAATCTTGCTTTATAGGTTTGGATCGAACCATCGGTATTGTATTTCCTTCGAAATACCCATTTGCAACCAATGGCTTTTGCTCCAGCCGGTAAATCAACAATCTTCCAAGTATTGTTGGATGTTATAGAATCCATTTCATCATTGATAGCATCTTTCCAAAATGTGCTATCTCTAGAAGTCATTGCTTCTTTATAGGTTTTAGGATCACTATCAATTTGAAGAACATATGGAATTGTTCTTACTATTTCTTCCTTACTTGCTTCAACCAAGTAAAATGAAATTCTTTGAGAATCAATCTCATCGTGTCCTAATACCTTCTCCTTACGAGATCGCTTGCTTCTTCGAGGTTCACTAGTCTCAATTACATCTTGAGTAGATGTTTCTAGTGATTTAGAAGCCGGAAATTCATTTTGAATTTCTATTGAATTTTGAGGAATATCATCAACGCTTAATGAATTCTCAAAAAATTCCACATCTCGTGATTCTATAATTACATTGGATATTAGATCAAGTAGCCTATATGCTTTACTATTTATAGCATATCCAACAAAAGCACTTTTGATCCCTCTTGGTCCTAGTTTTGTCCTACTAGGATTGGTGTTTTTATAATAAGCCAAACACCCCCACACTTTAAAATATCCAATGTTAGGCTTCCGACCTTTCCACAATTCATAAGGTGAAACTTTAAGTTTCTTAGAAGGAATTCTATTATGTATATGACACGCGGTAAGTAATGCCTCACCCCATAAGTTATTAGACAATTTAGACCTTGTTAGCATAGCATTTATCATCTCAACTAAGGTTCTATTTTTCCTTTCCGCCAAGCCATTTTGTTCCGGTGTTCTAGGTGCACTACATTGGTGTAAAATACCATGTTCTTCATAAAAGATATCAAATTCATTAGAAAAATATTCACAGCCTCTATCACTTCTAAGAATTTTAATCCTTTAATCCTTTTGATTTTCTACTTCATTTTTATATGCTTTAAACATATGAAAAACCTCATTTTTTATGTTTCATTAGATAAACATAACAAAATCTAGAATAATCATCAATGAAAGTGATAAAATATTTATTACCACCCCTAGTTAACATGCCATTAAGTTCACAAATATCGGTATGAACTAAGTCAAGAATATTAGATGATCTTCCTACACTTTGAAAAGGTTTTCTAATCATTTTGGACTTAGTGCAAATTTCACATTTTTCATTCTTTGTAAAATCACAAGATAGCATGCCATTTCTAATCATTCTATGCAAAGTAGAATATCCAACATGTCCTAATCTATCATGCCATAAATTTAAAGAACACACAAAGTAAGAAGAATTTATTTTATTGATTGTATTGTCAATAGTACATAATTTGACCATTCCATTAGTGGAATAACCTTTACCAACAAAGAAACCATTTCGGGACAATACAAGTTTTCCCGACTCAAAAATACATTTCACGCCCGGTTTTCCCAACAAATCACCACTTACAAGGTTTCTATTCATATTCGGCACATGTAAGACATTTGTAAGAGTTACAACCTTTCCGGATGTGAATTGAAGATCAAAATTCCCTTTGCCTATGACTTTTGAACAATGTTCATTTCCCATTTGAATTTGTTGACCATCATCAATCTCTTGATAGGTCTTGTATAGGGACTTGTCATAGCAAACATGAACAGTGGCGCATGTATCATACCACCATCCCGGAATTTTTCCTTTGACAGAATTCATTTCACTTATAGTAGCAATAATTTCATTCTTGTCAATGGAATTAACATTGCCTCCAAAATTGCTTTGTTTTTTATGTCGGCAATTTTTCGCAAAGTGGCCGAATTTTTCACATACAAAGCATTCTCCCTTGGGCTTCTTTTTGAATTTGTTGTTAGTAAACTTTCTTTTGTTTACTTTGGTCACTTTGTTGTTCTCCAAGGCATTGGCTTTAGAAGTACCAACATGGGAATGTTCAATCCCATCTCTTGCCCTTGACTCTTCCTCAATTCGGAGATGTTTTTGAATTTGCTCCATTGAAAAGTCTTCGGAGTTGTGAAGGATTTTCTTCCTATATCCTCTCCAAGTAGAAGGCAATTTTGCAATAATTGCTCCTACTTGAAATGATTCCGGAAGTTCTATCTTCACCGCTTTTAATTTATTGACAATTACTTGCAATTCATGAACTTGGGGTAATAGGGGAACATTTTTCAAAAATTTAAAATCGAAGTACCTTGTTATAAGGAATTTTGTAGTTCCTTCCTCTTCGGATTTGTACTTGTTTTCAAGTGCATTCCAAATCTCTTTTGCAGACTTAGTGTTGGTGTACAAGTCGTAGAGACGATCCGAAAGTGCATTCAATATATGGCCACGACAAATAAGTTCGTCTTCTTCTCGCTTCTTTCGATCAATCCTTGCTTGTTCGGTATCTTTATCGGATGGTTCGGGAAAGTCTTCCAAATTGGGATCAAGGATGTAGAAGATTTTCAGCGCCGTTAATAGGAACTTAATTTTGTCTTGCCACCTTGTGAAGTTGGTACCATCAAAACGATCCAAGCGAACTAAATCTTGATTCATCAACTTGATTGTAGCCATGGTTGTGTCTCCTTCGGTTGCCATTGCAAAATTTCGCTTTTAGATTGTTGAATAAACTTCCTTTCTTAAATGGAATATGTGAAGTTGACACAAGACTTAAATAAAGAATCAAGAAGAATTCAGAAATACAAAATGACTTGAATCGCAAAGAATGCTGTCCTAAAAGCGAAATTTGCGCCCTCTCGGAATGAGAATGCTAAAGGGTCTTCAAGCAAATTGCTTTAGCGGATTTCAAGCCTCAAACCAAGTATCAAATAGCACAATTGATAAACTTGGAGAATAGGAACAAGAAGAACAAATTTTTGAAGATTCTAAGTTTCAAGATTTTGGATGATATTCAATATTGTAAGTATATTGATCAAAAAGTAGTTCAAACCATGAATTCTATACCTATTTATAGAATTCTATCATCCCTCTTCGTTGTTCATGCAACTCTTCACGAAAGAGTGTCAAAATTGGTTGAAAAGATGCTTGAGAAATTCTGAAAAAATTCCCAACCGTCGAATTTTAAGGCCACGCGATCGCGAGTTAGGAGGCACTCACGATCGCGTGATGCCTCAAAAAAATGACCAGTGACCAATATCACTCAACCACGCGATCGCCGGACCATCAACCACGCGATCGCGTGGTTCTTCATTCTGGCCGGACCTTTAGGTCCGGTTCGGACCATTTGGTATCTGGCCTGACCTTTAGGTCCGGTCCGGACTATTTGGTCCGATTTTTGCACTTTTTGGACCGGTTCCTTATTTATTGGACCGGTTCTCGCACTTTTCAACTTTTATTTATATATTTGAACAACATTTTCATAACAGTTGATGCGAGCCTATCCCCCAAGACTTGTCGAGCTAGGGTTCAATCGAGCAATGTTGGTCGTGATTCTCCATTCTGATAGTAATGGGTTAAATGCGCATCACATCTCCTTTAAGCTAAATTTTTTGATAGATAATAAATTTATTATTTATTGAATGTTGTTTCTCTGCTATTTTTTGCGTCTATAATTTATTGATATGAATTCCATATTTGAATATGTAATAAATTAATATTCTTATCAGTTACTTTTCGAGAATATACCACAATTTTTATCCATTGTTGAAAGTTGTAATATATCTTGATTTATAATTTCTTCTTTTTTTGATTTGGATATGAAAATCCCATATGGAATTTTCACAGTTATTCGGAAACTAGAAATATGGTTTATAAACCATATTCTCCCAAATTAATGTAATAATCTGTCAGATAAAGAGTACCCTCATGTCTCTGTCATTTTCATACACTGTACCCATTAATAATGCAAAATATCAATTTCTCACACCTTGCACATTGGTCAATGGTCTTGCTTTGTTTTCCTTACTGCATGATGTGTTACAGTGAAAAATGAAGTGCATTTGGTGTTGTGTGCATTGGTGGGGCCCTTTCGCTAGTCAAGTTTGAAGTCAACCTATGGATGTGCGCTGTGTTCCTTTTTAAATTTTGCTAATTTTTTTTTTTTTTTTTTGCCATTTTTTTTTTGTTTCGCAATCGTATTGACCATTTACTAGGTGGTAGTCATTTTACAACAAATATTTTAATTTCAATGCAGGCTTACTCAAAGCACGGAACGTCGAGATCATTTTAATTCAAACAACAACATGAGAAGTAAAATATTACATGTGGCATAATGAATTTTTAATGTTTTCTTGAACGTGTACCCACTCATGTCGGCATGTGCATTTTGATGCTGGAAATGACATTGTCGTTCACGATGGTAGTCATCTGGTTCCATCGGTATGTAGTCTTGTCGCGTAGCAGCCAAAAAACGAGGATCAAGCCGGTCGACTTTGCGCAGATAATTATGGATTGCCATCGTCGCTAATACAATTGATACTTGTGAATGGAATTCATAGTCAGGCATTCATTGAAGAATAATGAATCTTTTCTTCAACACTCCAAAGCTTCTTTCGACAACATTCCTGCACGGTGAATACACATAGTTAAACCGCTCTTCCGGATTTCTTGGTCGACATGCGTGTGGGGTGGTCGCTCTATGAAATTCCTGCATATGGTATCGAGTGTTTTGACCCCTATACAGACTAAGGAATCCTCGTCTGTTCGCAAAAACTGAATCTACAACATAATATTTGTCCCCTATTGGAAATGGGAAATTGCTACTGGGATTTTCCATTGCACCGTGCAACATTCTTCTATCATATGTTGACCCTTCCCATTCGGTGCCTGCAAATGTGAAACACATATCGAAGTCAACCACTGCCAAAACGTTTTGTGTCAGTTCACCATTTCTGTTACGATAACGTTTTGAACCAAATGTCGGTGGCACAGCAGGAATGTGGGTCCCGTCGATAGCGCCAATGCAATCCTGAAGTACCATTTCACTCGAATCAGCATTCCTTATTACTATTGGTAATTCAAACAACAGAACAAAAATCAATTACTCGTATTACTGACCTTAAACGCCTCATGTCTCGGATCAATTGGAGCATGAGCTCCTTGGCCAGTAGATAGTTCGCATGTGGACGTATCATTTTATCCGAAAATTGTCTCAATATTTCTAGCACTTTGTGGAAATGATAGTGTATTGTGGTTGTTGAATGACCAAAGAAAATGTGGGTCAAACGCATTCCTACCGAGTGACCAAGGATAAACAAGGTGAAGGCAAGCCTCTCTTCGGTTGAGATGTACCGAGAGTCTTTGAACCGATAGTTTTGTTGTAGGTGATCCACCGGCATTCGAAAAGCTGGAGGGCGCATTCTACATAACTGCAGACAGTCGTGGCCACTTTCTTTGTTTAAAACTCGATCGACCAAGTGTTGGCCAATATGTTCATGTGCACTAATGTTTGCTAGCAAGAACCCAAGCTCATCATAGATGAACTGCAATATATTTGTTTCCATTCTGCAATATTCAAACTAAAGTGCATCTTCATTTTTCGGTGTTTGGATTTCGAGTAGAATGTCTTTCGAATAATTTCGAGACATGGAAATGGTTAAGTATTATAGATGTGTAAGTTTTGGTTAATTGATTCATTTCTTATTCAATAATCATTTTATAGAGGGAAAACTTAGGTGGACATTGACTATAATACACTATTTCAACTATTGGTACGTCTACCAATTCAGGACCTCAACCAAACTCAACCACCTTATACTAACCTATTAAAGTTTACAAAATTGATTGCACTACGTCTACCAAGTCAGGACCGCAAGCTAATATTTTCCACCTTGTACTAGCCTAATAAAGTATTGAAAATTCATTGCATCCCAGTAAGCATTGATTGGTAGTTGGAAAAATGAATGGGTCAGAATGCACATGTCAATAAAGTCAATTTTTTTTTTTTTTAATTTTGGTTTTCTTTCTTCAAGACACCAATAACTGTATATTATACCACTGTTTTTTTTTTTTTGTAAATATTATTGTTCCTGACTTGTAAAAAAAATGAAATCATATATTTTAATAAAGTTTGCGTCCACATAGAACAAATTATATCTAATTCTTTCGAGACCTCCGGCGTGAGATGTGTTCCAAGTATAAGTGGAACCGTTACCATAGATCCACAATATAAATAACACACTTATGGTAAACCTGCCAATGAATAACTGAAATATTTCTGGTCAAATATAAAGCCATCATGGATCAATTCATTGATCCAGTACACCTCCTAGGGTCACACATTTAAAAAAATGCAAGAAAATTCGAGGGAAAACATGTCCCATAGTCAACAATTTAATCTAACCAACAAGTAACTACATAAAAAAAAAAAAAAAAAAACACACCAAATCGATTAACCGAACAACAAGCTACCTTAACAACACTAGCATCCTCAACCATTTATTGGAAACCCTTTCGCTGCATATACAAGAGCTATCTCACCTTCATGTCAATCGTTTCCATGCTTATAAATGTTTTCATGTACTTGTCGTTGCTCCCCAACAAGTTAGCACCGTACGTAAATAACTCATTGTCGTAATCCATTATTTGTTTGAAGAATGGCATGCACGAGTACATGTCTGGTAAAACGGTGACTTTCTCCAAGTGTGGCTAGGAATATTTCAGCAACTTCGAACGTACCGCATCATAGAAAGCTGCCATTAATCTAAGGCCCGAAACAGCCTGTTTCTTGCTGTCCGTGGCTGATCCACTGCAAATGGACTTACACTTGCTTCCTGCTCCGCTTTCGCTGCTAAGAGTATCTATAGGACGTGGGATGCATGACCCCACATCATCCCCTTGATAAGGATCAGAATTCAGTTCCAGTCGATGAGTTACGTTCGTTATGTCTGGTTGGCCGCAGGAAGTTGATGGGTAGGTCACATGCTCTCCAGTTGTGGTGACATTTCTGAATAGAATATCCCCGTAGTTTAACAATTCCACGATGTTTTTATTCTGAAGCAACTTCACATCGGGTACTACCTGCATTTAAACAATTACATACTCAATAATGTAGTTGCCAATTAAAATTTCACTACAACAACCGTGTACCGGTGCAAACGTTGT
This sequence comes from Ligustrum vulgare, assembly GCA_963555705.1. Taxonomy (NCBI): domain Eukaryota; kingdom Viridiplantae; phylum Streptophyta; class Magnoliopsida; order Lamiales; family Oleaceae; genus Ligustrum; species Ligustrum vulgare. Next base: position 16,545,533 of record OY743185.1, read on the forward strand.
CTCAGTCCACTCATAATGTTAACAGTGGCCCGTTGCATTTTTAATGGATCCCAAACCTATAATTGACATATACCCTAATCTAGTCAACCCACCTATGATCTTGTTAAACATGTACTCACATGGACAATATATGGAAAATATAACAGTGCTTAAATATGTTTCATTAAGATGCAAGTGTTTCTCCAGATTGGATAATGGAGGTCTGAGGCTTGATACAAAACGTAGCATACTTCAATAAAGCAAAAATGTTTTGTAACATGCATTTTTGTCAAACAGATCCAATAACCCCATTTGATATGTAATAAATTGAACCACACACTAACCTTTGAACTTATTGTGCAGTTCGATAATAACAGTAGAAGAAATGAGTCACCTAACACAAAATCTATACCAACTGCATTTTCAGTTAATAAGATTTCGCAAATTCCTGTTAAATAGTAGATAAAAAAGGGAAAAAAAATAACCATTCCAGAATTCAACTATTTATAATTTTCCTACTGTAAGATAATAATCATAGCAAAGCCAGAAAATCAGGTTTCTCATATGCACATTATTTCCTCCATCCATCCCAACCATGATTTCTTTATGTATGCAGGCAGTGACAACTGATACATTTCCAACATAAACCGCACATATATCAAATTTAAGTCTATTTTCCTTTATCGAAACATGAAAATTCATATACATAGAAAAAATGATGGACATTAAATTGGAATCGACAAACTTGAAGAATTTGAAATGGAATTACGAAATTAAAGATAATTCCATTTGTAAAAACATACTGAAATACAAGGAATGGAACATGACTTTATATTTGTACGAGCACAATGCATGCAATGATCAGAATTCTCGTTTAAAACATAATAACATAAGCGATAGATCCAAAAAATTACCCCAACAAAATTGTATAGTTATAGAACAAAAATACCAACAAGAATCGGTATTGACCTGAATAGGGATCTAATACACATTTAGTATTAATCTTCGACCGAAAGAAAACTACATCTACTGACCTTAATGGCCTCCATCCACTACTCATCATCGGCTGATATGGTGTCATTGAACGGGTCGAAGCCAAGGCCGGTAGCTGAGTGGAGTGAATTAGCTATCTGCCAAATACCTTTTTGATGATTCCAGAAGTTGCGTACTTGGGTACCCACACACTTTCCTCCGAAGGCTTCGCTGAGTAGTAGCCCTACCCACTTCAATGATTTCGATTTTAAGCTAGCCCTGGACCGCATCCAATTTTGCACTTCCTCAACACAAAGGCTGAAGAAAAGGGCCCTTTTTTAGTCATCCCATTTCCAACTAACTCGGTCTGAGCTCCCCTTTCCCTTATCCTTCTTCTTCGGTGAAGATCTAGTATTATAGGGTGGGATATGGGCGTACTGTAGATAAAAGATCGAACAGATGCGTTTGAGCTGCGGAGTGTATGACGGTGAAGACAAATGTGAATAGTTAACTAACCTTGTTAAAAATTGAGGGATCCATTTTCCTTACTTGCAGACGGGTACGGAGGCAGCACTCCTATTGTCGACGGGTTTCCATCGGCGTGGTGGGTTTCATGAAGCTCAAACGATGGGAAAAATGTTTGAGGGTAGGAAGAGATCTGGTATCGATGGTATGGGAAATTTCTACACTGTTGAGGTATTACTTGTCATTTCTCCTTGATGAGAGATGGTACCCTAGTTGCAGATAGATTCTTTCTGGCATTCAAATTGGTGTAAATGCATTCACATGATAGAGCATAGGTATGTGAGCTTTTGGTTTATAAACTAATTTTTTTTTACCCGAACGTTGGCTTAATATTTCATTTGGCGCCTTAATAGCAGAGCATTAATCAATAGATTCTTCCTGAGTATAAATTTTGCTAAGCTTAAAATTATTCATAAGTTTACTTATAAGTTACTTATAAATCATTTTTAATGTCGTCTATAGTTGGAAATATGCAAGTTACTTATGTTGACAATAAGAGGTAGAGTTAGTTTCAAACTTTAATTTGTTATGAAATAGAGAGAAAGAGAGAAGAAAATAAAGAGGCAAATAAACTTGTGTTTCATTAAGAATTAAAGCCCCATATATATAGGGGAAGAAAGGGATATACAAAGTAATTATCCTTAGGGTTACAGGGGTATGAATGTCATTCACTAAATAGTATAATATTTATAACACTCCCCATTGAATGACATATTACAAAATATCTGCCTCGTTAAAACCTTGTTTGATAAAAACCCAATGGGAAAAAAATCAAACGAAGGAAAAAGAGTACAGTTATTTTGGAGTATTACAATAAATGCTGCCTCGTCAAAACCTTGCCAAGAAAACTCAGTGGGACAAAACTTGGGCTAAGGAAAAAGAGTACAGCTACTCCCCCTGATACTGATCACTGTAAATCTTTGAGTCGGCGCATTCCAATCTCATGAACCATTTTCTTGAATGTGGATGTTGGCAATGCCTTTGTAAATAAATCAGCTACATTGTCACTCGAGCGAATTTGTTGAACATCAATATCCCCAGTTTTCTGAAGCTTATGCGTGTAGAAGAATTTTGGAGAGATATGCTTTGTTCTGTCTCCTTTGATGAAGCCTCCTTTGAGTTGTGCAATACAAGCTGCATTGTCTTCATACAAAATTGTTGGGCTGTCTCTAGTTGAAGTTAATCCGCATGATGCTTGGATATGATGGGTCATGTTCCTCAACCATACACATTCTCGACTTGCCTCGTGGATTGCAATAATTTCTGAATGATTTGAAGATGTTGCTGTCAAGGTTTGCTTCACGGATCTCCATGATATAGCTGTTCCTCCACGTGTAAACACATATCCTGTTTGCGATTTAGCTTTATGTGGATCAGAGAGATAATCTGCATCTGCATATCCCACTAAAGAAGATCCCAATTTTTGAGAATAAAATAATCCCATATCAATAGTACCCTTTAGGTATCGAAAAATGTGTTTAACACCATTCCAATGTCTTTGAGTTGGTGTAGAGCTATATCTTGCAAGGAGATTTACAGAAAAAGCTATGTCAGGTCGAGTACAATTTGCAAGATATGTTAGCGCTCCAATTGCACTAAGATATGGTACTTCAGGACCAAGAATTTTTTCTCCATCTTCAGGTGGACGAAATGGATCTATTTTTACATCAAGTGATCGAACAACCATAGGGGATGCCAATGGATGTGCTTTGTCCATATAAAAACGTTTTAAAACTTTTTCTGTATAAGAAAACTGATGAACAAATAATCCTTCTGGGAAATGTTCAATTTGCAACCCAAGACAAAACTTAGTTTTTCCCAAATCTTTCATCTCAAATTCATTCTTTAAATAATCTGCAGTTTTATTGAGCTCTTCAGGAGTTCCAATCAGATTTAAATCATCCACATATACTGCAATAATTGCAAATCCACTATTTGTTTTCTTTATGAAAACACAGGGACAAATGTCATCATTTTTATAATCCTCCTTCAACAAATATTCGCTAAGACGATTATACCACATGCGTCCGGATTGTTTCAATCCATATAATGATCTTTGCAATTTAATAGAGAACATAGTTCTCGGGCATGTATTATTTGCTTCTGGAATTTTGAGTCCTTCAGGGACTTTCATGTATATGTCACTATCAAGTGAACCATATAGATAGGCAGTTACTACATCCATAAGGCGCATATCAAGCCTTTGTGACACAGCCAAACTAATTAAGAATCTAAAAGTGATAGTATCCATTAGGGAGAATACGTTTCCTCATAATCAATTCCTGGTCTTTGAGAGAAACCTTGAGCTACAAGTCGAGCTTTGTATCTTGTAATCTCATTATTTTCATTCCTTTTCCTTACAAAAACTCATTTGTATCCTACAGGGATTACATTTTCAGGTGTTCGAACTACAGGTCCGAATACTTTTCGTTTCTCTAAGGAATTTAACTCCGCCTGTATGGCTTCTTTCTATTTTGGCCAATCATTTCTATGCTGACATTCTTTCACAGACAGTGGTTCAGGATCCTCATCTTTCATTATTTCAAGAGCCACATTAAAGGCGAAAATGTCATCTATGACAATAGTATTCCTTTCCCATAGTTTATGAGATACTAAATAGTTTATTGAAATCTCATTATTTTCGGATACTCGTGGTTCTGCAGGAACCATATTCTCAATATCCGATTGATCAATCTTTTCAAATACTACTTCTGCTGAAGTTTTTGGTTGGTTTTTCTCTTGTACTTTTCTTTTTCGAGGTACAGAGTCTTTAGCACCAACTGGTCGACCACGCTTCTGGCATATTTGAGATTCATTTGCTATAGCAGATTGTCCTTCAGGGACATCAATTTGTGCAGGGATATTTTCTGCTGGTATATGTGACTTTGTCACTTTTCTCGTGTCAACAAATACATCCGGTAATTGATTTGCAACTCTTTGCAAGTGAATGATTTTTCCAACTTCTTGCTCACATTGATTGCTGCGGGGATCAAAGTGAGACAAAGTTGTTTCATTCCATGAAATTTTACCATGTTTTTCAGGATGTAATTTTGTTCCTCCCAAGGTTGGGAAAGTCATTTCGTCAAAATGACAATCTGCAAAACGTGCAGTGAATACATCACCCGTTAAAGGTTCAAGATACCTTATTATTGATGGTGAATCAAAACCAACATAAATTCCAAGTCTTCGTTGGGGACCCATTTTGGTACGTTGTGGGGGGTGAAATTGGGAATTGGACGGTACAACCAAAAACTCATAAATGAGAAATATTAGGCTCATGACCAATTGCAAGTTGCAAAGGAGAATATTGATAATACGCAGTTGGTCTTAAACGAACCAATGATGCATCATGTAATATGGCATGACCCCAAACAGAAGTTGGAAGTTTTGTTTTCATGAGTAATGGTCTAGCAATTAATTGTAGACGTTTGATAAACGACTCAGCTAATCCATTTTGTGTATGGACATGAGCAACCGAATGTTCAACCTCAATTCCAATTGACATACAATAATCATTGAATATCTGTGATCTAAACTCACCAGCATTATCAAGACGAATTTTCTTGATTGAATAATCAGGGAATTGAGCTCGTAATTTTATAATTTGAACAAGTAGTCTAGCAAAGGCTACATTCCTAGTGGAAAGTAGGCAAACATGGGACCATCTAGTAGATGAATCAATTAAAACCATAAAATACCGAAATGGTCCACATGGTGGGTGTATTGGCCCACATATATCTCCATGAATTCTTTCCAAAAAAGTTGGAGATTCAATATTGACTTTTGTAGTCGAAGGTCTAATGACCAACTTGCCTTGCGAACAAGCATCACATGGATAAACATTAGGTAAAAGAATCTTCTGGTTCTTTAGAGGATGTCCATGTGAGTTGTTAATTATTCGACGCATCATTATTGTTCCTGGATGTCCAAGTCTATCATGCCAAAGTATAAAACTTTTTGGATCAACGAACTTCTGGTTCGTGATAATATTTGATTCAATCATCTTTATAGATGTACAATACATGCCACAAGGGAGTGCCGGAAGTTTTTCTTTTATCTGCTTTTGATCAGATATAAAAGAAGTTATGCAAAGATATTCTGCATTATTTTCATGCATCGTCTCAATGTGATATCCATTGCAGCGAATATCTTTAAAACTAAGCAAATTTCTTCTGAATTTGCTAGAATAAAGTGCATCGTCAATATATAATTTTGTATTATTTGATAAAATAATACAAGCTCTTCCGGAGCCTTCAACGATTTTTGATGCACCTGATATTGTATTAACATTATTCTCTGATAATGTTAAGTTCAAGAAATACTTTTTGTCTTGAAGAATAGTATGTGTAGTTGCACTGTCGACTAAACAGATATCCTGATCATTCATCCTGAATTTATAAACAAAACAAAATAAATATTCTAAAACTTTGATTTCATAAAAAGAAATTTAGCGACATTTTTAATCAACTAAAAATGCTTAATAATGTAAATGTCTCTAAATTCAAAAAATAAGTAAAAACATAATTCATACTAACTTTAAAAAAAAAACAATTCAGATACTGAAAATTAAACTAATCAATATTCTCAATTTTTGCCAGATATGTCGAGTGCAACAAACTCGAGTTTAGTGATGTTGGCCATTTGCATAACTACACAATAAATAAATAAAAATACAATTAATTTCGAAGAATGTGATTAAACCACATAATAATAAATCAAATCATCAAAATCACAAAAGTTGTATGTTTTCCTTCAGGGATAAACATTATGACATATTCTTCGATATATATGCTACTTCGGGAGCATGTTGTATTTTTCTATTATTTCTTCAATAATAGGTCAAATATTCTTCTGGAATATTGACAATTATAATTTATACTCTTCTGGAGCAAATAATAATCTTTCATGAATATTATAAAGTTGTGCTACTTCAGGAGCAACAACAAACTATTCATGATAGTCATATTAATATTCTTCTGGAATATTAATTATATACAGTTGTGCTACTTCAGGAGCAACAACAAATTATTCATGATAGTCATATTAATATTCTTCTGGAATATTAATTATACAGTTGCGCTACTTCAGGAGCAACAACAAATTATTCATGATAGTCATATTAATATTCTTCTGGAATATTAATTATATACAGTTGTGCTACTTCAAGAGCAACAACAAATTATTCATGATAGTCATATTAATATTCTTCTGGAATATTAATTATATACAGTTGTGCTACTTCAGGAGCAACAACAAATTATTCATGATAGTCATATTAATATTCTTCAGGATTATTAATTATACAGTTGCGCTACTTCAGGAGCAACAACGTAATGAACTATTAATTTAAATGTAAAAAAAAATTCAACAATAACCATAATATATATAAATTAAACACATATAAATATGTATGTGAATAATGCATGAATTAAACATAATAACATGGGTACACAATCTACATAATTTAGAACATGAATAAACCAATTATTATTGGAAACGAAAAGAAATTAGAGAAATTATCGCATCCAGCCTCAATTCTGACTCTGAACGATTAATGGCACTAGGGTTAAAATGATTAAAATGACTCTAAACCAATCAAGTTCGAAGCTGTCAGATTCCAAATTGGAGACCAATTCAAGGTTTGGAAATGATTAAAATGATAATTCTTGGTTTGCGTGTGCAGATTCGAAATTGAATTGAGGATGGAGTTCATACGAAATTCATATGTGTAACTTGAACAAGATTCGACATCCTTTTGATACACACATATAAAAAAAAATTCACGTGTAACCAAATTAATTTTGGTACACATGACAGATGACTATATAAAAAAAATATTACCTTCTAATAATTTTAGAGAATCGTGTTGATAACGTGTTATGAAATAGAGAGAAAGAGAGAAGAAAATAAAGAGGCAAATAAACTCGTGTTTCATTAAGAATTAGAGCCCCATATATATAGGGGAAGAAAGGGATATACAAAGTAATTATCCCTAGGGTTACAGGGGTATGAATGTCATTCACTAAATAGTATAATATTTATAACATAATTTGTATTTTTGCTTCAATTTATAGTATGCAATCATCTATTGCTTACACTTTCTTTATGTATTCTTTTGTTAATGTACTTGTCCTTTTATCTTCGTCGAAATTTGTTTTGGAAGATTATTAGGTGGCGTTCTGTTTGTATTTTATTTTGTATTTTTATTTTCGAAAATGTTTTGTGTTTTGTATTTTCATTTTTGTTTTCAAATTTGCTGAAAACGCGTTTGGTTTGTCATTTCTGAAAACTGTTTTTGAAAATGAAAAGCTGGAAAACACGTTCTGTTTGAAATTTTGCAAAACACTATTTAGACTATTTTTAATTAATTTGCTTGCAGAATACTACTAACTCCAACTCAAATTTCATTTCACAATACACTAAAAATATGGTTACATGCAACACACTAATGTGACCATTAAGAGTCTATATTAACACAGCTTTGTCAGGTTCGGGACTTGAGAAAGCTCTACTTCTATTAAAATCCAGAAAATGTAAGTTCTTTCAAAACCACCGAGTCCATTTATCATTGCATTTTTTGAAATATAACAACAAGAATTCTCATTTAATTTTTTTTGTAATGTTGATATTGAATTCAATAAAACTTTATTTAAACTAAGTTCCAAGTTAGGATAATTCTAAAAAAATAGAAAAAAAAAATTCTTTATTTAGTCTTAGTTCCAAGTTAGGATAATTCTAAAAAAAATAATAAAAAAATAAAAAAATAAAAACTTTATATTAAGCTTAGTTATAAGTTAAGATAATTCTATATATATATATATATATATATATAAAAAAAAATAAAAAAAATTCCCAAAACGCATTTTCCGCGTTTTGGACATTTTTTGTCGAAATACACACAAAACGCCCAAAACGATGTTTCGGGCGTTTTCCATTTTGTGTACAATTTTTTTTTTTGTTTTCCAAAATGCGTTTTCGATAATGGTAAAGAGAACGCGTTTTTAACGTTTTCGAAAATAAAAACAGAAAACGACCTCAAAACAGCAAAGAGAACAGGGGCTTAGTTTTGTGTTTGTTTTAAATTTATTGTTTTGGACATTTTTTTTCTCTAGCAGTGGTGTAATAAGGTAATATCTATAATTGAATTTTTGCAAAGATTTCATATTTGATGTGGACAGGAGAAAGACAATTAACAAAGATGAGGATTAATTACTTAAAAGCTATTTTGAACCAAGATATCCAAATCAAAGTATTGGATATCTAATATAGCTTTTGCCATTAACACTAATCTAAGATGTTATTGGTGGGAAGGTGAAGAAAAACTTCAGTTGAATTTTGCTTTTTTGTGATTATTATTGTTATGTTAAAACAATTGTTTCATTAGACCTTATTTGTGAAATATTTGTTGGATCACTGCAGTATGGCAATTAGCTTTGGTAACTCTTGCCGTGGTTCTGTTCATAGCCATAATTGGGGGCATCTACAAAACCACTTTAAGCAACCCTTCTGCAACGAGCGAAGATGCTCTTTCACAAGTTGGAATTATTGCTGAAGAGGTGATTTTTTTTCCTCTGTTATTTTTCTGCCTACAATTTTTTGTTATTTGATTCGGGATATTTTTTACAAAGGATTTTTTTATGTAGTTTGAAATTACTACCTCAACATGAAGATTCTACTTTTTTCATTTTTATGTGATTTTCCTATAATTTAGCCTTGGTTTGGTAACACTGTTTGGTTTATAAAATAGTTTATTTATGATTTTGAGGTAAAAAGTTGTTGTTGAAAATTGAAGAGAGAAAATATGTGTGATTAAAACATAGTTTGGAAAATTGTGTAGTTTATAAACTACACAATTAAACCAATTTATTTTGGTTACCAAATGAAGGCTTATGATCCAATCAACTCATTTTCCTTTTAGTTTTTGGTCATTCTTAGCATAGTGCTTGAAACAGTGACTTTATATGAAGAAACTTATTTTTTTTAGAGAGAAATTTAGAGTTGAATTCCCAATTTGAGCTTTCAAATTGAATTTTTGAGTTTTTAAATTCATATATGTGAATCATTAATCCCACTGGATGAAAATTGTCAATGAGAATGACGTATTGTTTACGCAGCTTTCCCATGATACGGTACTCGCGACTGCTTATGCACATGAGCTACCTCATTACGGCCTCGAAGTTGGGCTCACAAATTATGCTGCTGGTATGTTTGTTTCCTAGACCACTTTGTCATAAAAATTTCTTGGTATTACTTAATTGTCTTGTCTCCTGTCATGAGATGAATGCCGTGTATAATTGTTTTTAATTCATAAGTGTATAGTGGGTTTTTGCCTTTTGGATTTCTAATGTGTTTGTTTTTCTGAGTGAAGGAAAGTGATTTGAATACTAAAAAGACAGGGCACACAATTTGCAAGCAAAACTTCAGAGGCTGCAACGCCAATAAGTTTGGAGGCTCAAAACCAAACGATAACGTTGATATGAAAGGAGGTTGGCGATGGTGGCAATAGTAAAAAATAAGGTAATTATTCCACCCATATTTTCGATGTCAAATCTATATCTATACTATATTTTAAAGTGAAAAAGTATTGACCATTCATTGACAACATTTTCCCACCCAAATCCTTTATTTTGTGTATGTACATAAACACACACACACATAGCCAAAAAATATTTCTTTTACCTCTTATGCCCTTTTTATTTCTGTGTAAAATACTACAATTCTTCTTTAAGGTAGATTTTTTCAATTTTGACGAAAACAGAGGAAGTATGATCTAAAATATTTTGATTTGATAAGAGATCTATTTGCACTATTAATTTATATATGGTTGTAATTCTTTCTTCTTTTTCAGACATTTCGGTTGGTTTTTATCTATTTGTTCAGGCTTCATATGATTCTTCTAATTGTACTGTACACTTCATTTCAAACTATACACATCATTTCAAATGAATCCCGTTAATTGAATCTTGACATTTCACCGTGTAAAAGGGACCAATGATTGCACACTCATTTTTAGAGGAACTTCTAGATTTTCCAAGAATATTTTTATTTTGAAGTTTAATGGTTCTTTTTTTTAGCAATAAATTTTGGTTACTAATACCTGTTGTGCTATTTTTCGTCTACTACAACTAACAAGAAATTACGCATCGTGATTAAGGAGGAGGAGGATGACGCATAAATGGCTTATAGTTTATTGGTGCACATTGAGATGTTATTATGCAATTTATTAACTTTTCCAGAGCTATTAATATTTTGTTGATCAAACAGTTGATCTTGCATATGATGATTGTTATATGTTTTGTCTTGATTGTTTTTTGAAACTGTTGAACTTATTTGACTAAGCAGCTTTTTTATTATATTGAATGACATTTTGCTATTTTTAGAGTGACAAGTCGTGATGGGCTTAATATTTTAATTTGTGATAAAGATGGTTGTCCGACGAATAAGACGACAAATGTAGTATATAAGGAAGTTTTTAACAATTTGTAATGTCCATATATATATAGAGTTTCCGTGCATCGCACGAGTGAAATGCTGGTTATTTAGTAAAATTTTGAATGTCTCACTACATAAACAACGCAATTTGAGACGAAAAATAGGGTAATTCCTTAATTGAATTCAGTTTAGTCCCTAAATAATTATATACACTATTCTAATCGAAAATGATCACTTGCCCACCATGTGCAGGTGTTAATATGTCCACGGTGGGTGTGATGTTGATATGTGTACAGTGTTTTAAATGTTTCAAACACGTGTCAGCATCAAACTCATCGTAGACATTAAAACATACCCACGGTGGGCATGTGATCATACCCGCTATTCTAATTTACCTACCCTTTTATTTCAATTTAAAATAAACCCTCCAAAAATAAATAAATAAGAAATACCACGACTTTTCATCGTAGTTGGATTAACATTGAAATCATCATTTCATTATTCTGCTTTCAGCCTTAAAAATGATTATAAATTACGACATTCCAAGATGTTACATGGATCCTTAAGAGATATTAAGAAAGGGTAGGTTTCTTGGTCTTTTATTTCGATTTAAAATAAACCCTCTCAATAAATAAATAAATAAGAAATACCACGACTTTTCATCGTAGTTGGATTAACATTGAAATCATCATTTCATTCTTCTGCTTTCGGCCTTAAAGATGATTATAAATTACAACATTCCAAGATGTTACAAGGATCCTTAAGAGATATTAAGAAAGGGTGGGTTGGTCTATCCGATCACTTTACCACTTTATAGTCACATGTTGAAAAATTATATATTTCACTTATCACAATCTTAGCCATGAGTCATTTGATCTATTCGAAATTTTGACTTATGAACTAAAATCTTTGAGAGAATAGATGAGGAAGTCAAAAGAAAGAGTAATTCTAGTAAAAAATACTTTGGAGGAGTTATGTTGTGAAAAAGGAAATTTGAGAACGAAAAGAGGAAATGTGTGCCAAGAACACTCATTTATTTGTATGTTTTTCTTTAAAAAAAATTCTTTTTTCTACAGTACTCAATTTAAATCATATATTAAAAGTTAATCCCATAATATTCGACATTTTAACTAAATCTCAATTATCCATTCTTCTAAAAATCATTTAAAAAAATATATTTTTAAGTAATTTCAAACACACTAAGTTTTAATTTTTAACACCGAAATTTGTTTAAAATAATTAATTACTCACACAACATGTAAAGTTTGGTAATATCAATTTTTTACTAGGGAAAAACATATTAGAAAGTTGGGTGAAATTAAAATAAAAAATCGAGGCTCGAAAAATTAGGAATTATAGTTCACAACAATCTATGCAATTCGCATACAAAATCCACCAAATTGATAAGCTCTAAATAATCATAAAAGGGATGAGATTTTTTGCAAATAATTTGTAGAAATTAACAACATTTGTTGATGGAATTGCTCTCACGAGCAATATAAAAAGAACTCGTATTAGAGAGAACCCAAATGTAGGTTCTTAACAGATACTGTAGTGGCATGTTGTCCGTGATAGACAATAGATTCAGATATCATTTGTTGATCAAGCATGGTCAGATTTCATATTAGCCTCATCAGGAGACTCTAAGTACCACTTTTTGAGTCGTCCTAAAGCTTTAGCAACCTGTAATAAAAACATTTAGCAATAAAGTATTCAACGGGTTATTAACTTATTTTATATTTAATTTGTCAAATTTACCTCATGATCCCAATTTGTTCTCCATATCATGAAGCTCAAAGCTAGTGTCTCTGTGACCACTCCACACAGCATTCCAATCCATATGCCCTGTGAATTCATTATTAATCTCAAAAAGGACAGCAATATTAGGGTTGTTCTCATGTCAAAGGTGGACAAAAGTTATGTTGTTCACCTGTTGATATGGTAGGTGGGTATTGATCTAATGAAATTCATCACATGGAAAGTGAAATGTGTTGAACCAATGCCCACCTGACACATCAACTAGTGAGCATTATATCCGTGTTCACTGTGAGTAAGAGAACATTTTTCTAGCATATATTTATCGGCTCACGAGGAAAAATATGCACAAGATTTAAAACATGACTGTACGAACAATATGTTTGGTATAGGCAGTATTTGAGGAGTATGATTGAAAATATTTCATTCTCTAATCCCATACAATGTTGCACAGATTAAAGGAGAAAGAAGCGTGACAAAATTTGCCAATTTGTCATGCACAATTCTATTCATGACTTTTGTAACAAATTGGTGTAATATTTGCAATTGAACATTCAAACATGGTTTCAAGAGCAGTCCTCTTCTAACTGTAAGAGATTCATGTCACCAAAACTACGCCCTTGTTTGATTTAGCTAAATATTTGATTTGCAGTACGTTTTGATAAAAGTTGTGGTCTCATAAAATATTTGATCGGAAAAAGAAAATGAGTTTTTGAAAGTGGAAGCCAAACATGGACTACATGTTATTCTACCAACCAAAGAGCAATCAGATGCAAATGAAGAACCTTATCATCAATTCTTTCCTTTTTACCAAAATTAAAAGGCAAAATATTACCTTAACTTGAAGACGAGTCACATATCCAAGTAACATCCCAACTGGTATACCAATTATATAGAAGCAAACAATATTAATAATTGCCACTGTCGTTTGTAAACCTGCCCCAATTGCCACCCCTGAAAATCAAACAAGTCACGGTATAATGAAAGAAGAGTAATGCTACTCTACTATACGTGCCATCCCCCTCACATGGGGTGGGGTCGCTCATTATGAGAGCGGCTCCACACATCCCATGTGATGGGTGGCACCTAGTGTGTCAAAATGTGAGTGGTAAAATATCATTTTTAAGGAAAGAAAACGTTATAAAACTACGATTAGACTCCATATTTATAGTTTAACATTTTGGAGAAAAGAAGAAAAAAAATTCCGAAGAACATACGACTAACCGGAGAATATTGGATAGATACTATTGAGCAACACTGAGAAAGCAAGTAGCGTAGAAAGATCAGCAACACTATGTGCCACTTCTTCATCATTCGTGAATAAATACCCGATTTTGTTACCAAATACTAAGCAAAGAATCCAAAAGAATAGCCCCATCGATACTGAAGTACTGATTATGACTTTAATCGAAAACTTTACAGCCTTTGCGTCTCCTCTCCCAAGCTCATTTGCAACTCGAACGCTACATATCCATCCAAACAATGAGAACAAGTTTTCAAAAAAAAAAAAAAGGAAATGTAATGAGAAAGAAGAGTTGTTGCCTATGTACCATGCAGCACCCATCATGCCAACACTAATCATAGTTTCCCATGCCACTATATTAAGGCTGCGAAAAAGTTAGATTTTCTTAGTAGCTATCTTCATAATGCAGCAGAAAATGAGACTGGATTATAATGAAATCTTACCTAATAGAAAAGGCAGATATGGAAACCTTTGCATTTTTCATGTATCCTGCCAGTAATACCAAAATGGCATAGTACCACAACTCCAAGCTGTAAAACAATAAAAAATGTAACAAGTGAAGACTCTTTTGTAGAAGCAAATTCACAAAATTAAATTTTGACTTTGATCTTCAAATTATAAAGAGCTTATAATTAAATACACAAGTCACCTGTTAAGATTTTGGGGTCCATCTTAAAAGGTCAACTTTGTTAAGAGGAATAATACAAATCCTTATAAATTGATCTATATTTTCATCTTTGTTTAATATGATATTTTATCTCTAAACATGTTCTTTCAATATAGTGGCTCGTTTGAACAAACCAATCTTGAAATCTGTGTGCTTATTTTTTTGAGTCTTAATCGGATCGAATTGCTCATTGGAGTTTAATAGGCTCTTATACCATGTTAAGATTTGAAGGTTTATCTTAAAAGGTAAACATTGTTATAATGAGTAGTTCAAACTCTTATAAATTGATCTATATTTTCATCTTTATTCGATGTGGGATTTTATCTCTTACCACCATCTTGAAAATTAATTTAGGTGATTGGCATTTGATGGGAAATAAATGATAATGATGGAAAATTTACCAAACCATGATACCAGAAGATATTGAAAGCTTCACCACTGGCAATATGTCCTTGAATGCAGCTATAGTGAATCCCTTCCATGTATCTGGGCACCAACCTCCGAAGATGTATACAAATTCCCCAATGACTAGAACCCAAGACGATACGCAGAGCGCACCCATGGCGCCAGAAATTCCCCAATTCAGTTTGTAGACAAAAACCCAAGACAAGGGAATGTGGATCACAAATGATAAAATGGATAGCCATGCAATGACCATGTTCTTTTGTTGTGCTTGTAGATACATTTGAATCGTCATATTGAAAACGATATTGTAAATAAATGGGATGAACCACAGAGAAATATAACCAGCAGATTTCGCTATAGATTCTTCCTCGCCTAGTAGTTTAAATATTGGTGTTGCGAATATAAAAACAGGAAGTAAGATTGTTAGTGTGATGAGATCCACAAGCCATGATCTTTGCAAGAAAATCCCCATCATATGATACTGTTTTGCTCCAAAGGCTTGCCCACAGAGAGTTTCTGTTGCACTTGACATTCCTACCTGCAAAAAATAAATCCAACATAAAACTAAACAAAGACAAGCAAGCCTTTGAATTTAAAGCTTGTAATCTTAAGTCTATATTACTAATGCTCTGTTTGGTCCAGTAGAAATCCAACAACTTTTTCTCAAATTTATTTTTCAACCACACATTTCTATGAAACCACCACTTTACACATTTTTCAACAACTTTTGAATCACACGTTCAAAAATTTCTCCAATTTCTCTTACCAGTATTCCATTCACGAATCGAACGCTTAAGGTTTGAACAAGTGCATAACCAGCAAGATCAGATGAACTTATGTGTCCAACAAATGACTGAGTAACAATTATGGTTCCAAATGATGAGACTCTTGATATAATACTTGGGAGAGCAACCTTCCATATTTTCTTGGATTCTTCAGAAATCCTCCCTTTGAAAGTCCCCACCTGTTCTTCTTCTGGACTAATCAACCTCTGTTGCAAGGAATTGTCCATGGCTTTGTCACTGTTGATGAAGATGGAAAAGTCAGCATGTAAAATGTATTGTCCAGTAATTATTTAAGAATTGTTTGGCTGAGTTTAAATAAGCAAAGTAACTTTTTGTTTTCAAATATGTCACTGTCAAGAAAAGCTGATAAGAAGCTAGCATTTAAGCTCAGTCTAACATCTCATACTAGACTTTTAAACTCAAATCAATAATTAATTAATATAATAAATGTTGTAAAACTACCAAAGAATTAGAGAGAACAAGACTACCAAAATATTAGAGAGAATATAGAGATAGAGAGAGAATTTATGTATTCCAATTGTGTGTTAAATGAAGGAGTGAAGCACCCTATTTATAGGGGTAGATAATGGTACAATTGTAATAATATAAACTTTACAAGGACATAATGGGTCATTCACACTCAAGATATTTATAACACTCCCCCTTGAATGACCTAATATTCAATGCCTGCCTCGTTAAAAACATTGCTAAGAAAACCCAGTGGGATAAAACTTAAGCTAAAGAAAAGAGTACAGTCATTGTGGAGTATAAAAATAAATGTTGCCTCATTAAAACCTTACTAGGAAAACCCAGTGGGATAAAACCTAGACGAAGGAAAAAAAGTACAACTACTCCCCCTGATATTAGTCATCGTAAATCGCTGAGCCGACGCATTCATATCTCATGTATCAATTTCTTGAGTGTAGATGTCGGTAATGCTTTAGTGAATAAGTCTGCCACATTATCACTTGATCGAATTTGTTGAACATCGATATCACCTGCTTTCTGAAGCTCATGTGTATAGAAGAATTTTGGAGAAATGTGCTTTGTTCTATCTCCTTTGATATAGCCTCCTTTAAGTTGTGTAATACAAGCTGCATTATCTTCATACAATATCATTGGACTATCTTTTGTCGAAGCTAATCCGCATGATGATTGGATATGATGAGTCATGTTTCTCAACCATATACATTCTCGACTTGTTTCATGGATTGCAATAATTTCTGAATGATTTGAAGATGTTGCTGTCAAAGTTTGCTTCACGGATCTCCATGATATAGCCGTCCCACCACGTGTAAACACATATCCTGTTTGCGATTTTGGTTGATGTGGATCAGAGAGATAATCTGCATCTGCATATCCCACTAAAGAAGATCTCAAATTGTGAGAATAAAATAATCCCATATCAACAGTACCTTTTAGGTAACGAAGAATGTATTTAACACCATTCCAATGTCTTTGAGTTGGTGCAGAACTATATCTTGCGAGTAGATTTACAGAAAAAGCTATATCAGGTCTAGTGCAATTTGCAAGATATGATAATGCTCCAATTGCACTTAAATATGGTACTTCTGGACCAAGAACATTTTCTCCATCTTCAAGTGGGCGAAATTGATCATTTTTTGGATCAAGTGATTGAACGACCATTGGTGATGTCAATGGATGTGCTATATCCATATAAAATCGCTTCAAAACATTTTCTGTATAAGAAGATTGATGAACAAATAGTCCTTCTGAAAAATGTTCAATTTGCAACCCAAGGCAAAATTTGGTTTTTCCCAAATCTTTCATCTCAAATTCACTTTTCAAGTAATCAGCAGTTTTGTTGAGCTCTTCTGGAGTTCCAATAAGATTTAAATCATCAACATAAACTGCCACTATTGCAAATCCAATATTTGTTTTCTTTATGAAAACACATGGGCATATATCATCATTTTTGTAACCCTCATTCAAAGTATTCGCTGAGGCGATTATACCACATACGTCCAGATTGTTTCAATCCATATAATGATCTTTGCAATTTGATTGAAAACATACTTTTCGGGTATGTACCATTTATTTCTAGCACTTTAAGTCCTTCAGGGACTTTCATGTATATGTCACTATCAAGTGAGCCATATAAATAGGCAGTTACTACATCCATAAGGCGCATATCGAGCCTTTCTGACACAGCCAAACTAATTAAAAATCTGAATGTGATGGCGTCCATGATGGGAGAATATGTTTCCTCATAATCAATTACAGGTCTTTGTGAGAAACCTTGAGCTACAAGCTGGGCTTTGTACCTTGTAACTTCATTATTTTCATTTCTTTTCCTTACAAAGACCCATTTGTATCCTACAGGGATTACATTTTCAGGTGTTTGAACTACTGGTCTGAACACCTTTCGTTTTTCTAAGGAATTCAACTCCGTCTGCATAGCTTCCTTCCATTTTGGCCAATCCTCTTTCTGTTGGCATTCTTTAACAGACAGTGGCTCAGGATCATTATTCTGAATTATTTCAAGAGCCATTTGGAAGGCAAAAATATCATCTATAACAACATTCTCCATTTCCCATAATTTATGAGATAACAAATAATTTATTGAAATCTCATTATTTTCGGACATCTGTGATTCTGCAGGCATCACGTCATCACTATTATATTGTTTCATTGAAATATGTGGTTCTGCGGGAACCATGTCACCACTATTAGATTGATCAATCTTTTCTATTATTACTCGTCCAAGAGTCTTTGGTTGGTTTAATTTCCTCTTACGAGGTATGATATCTTTTGAACCAACTGGTCGACCACGCTTCTGACTTTTTTGAGGTTCACTTGCTATAGCAGTTTGTCCTACAGGGACATCAATCTTTGCCAAAGTGTTTTCTGCTGGTATATATGACTTTGTCACGTTTCTTGTTTCAACAAATTCATCAGGTAATTGATTTGCAATTCTTTGCAAATGAATAATTTTCTCAACCTCTTGCTCACATTGATTACTTCAGGGATCAAAGTGAGATAGAGTTGTTTCATTCCAAAAAAATTTATCTTGATTTTCAGGATGCAACTTTACTCCTCCTAAAGTTGGAAAGTTCATTTCATCGAAATGACAATCTACAAAACGTGCAGTAAACAAATCACCCGTTAAGGGTTCGAGGTACCTAATGATGGAAGGTGAATCAAAACCAACATAAATCCCAAGTCTACGTTGGGGACCCATTTTGGTACGTTGTGGGGGAGAGATTGGTACATGGACAGCACAACCAAAAACCCTTAGGTGAGAAATATTAGGTTCATGACCAGATGCAAGTTGCAGAGGTGAGTATTGATAATAATCAATTGGTCTTATGCGAATCAATGATGCAGCATGTAATATGGCATGACCCCAAACAGAAGCTGAGAGTTTTGTTTTCATGAGTAGTGGTCTAGCAATTAATTGTAGACGTTTAATAAATGACTCCGCTAACCCATTTTGTGTATGGACATGAGCAACTGAATGTTCTATTGCAATCCCAATGGACATGCAATACTCATCGAATCTCTGTGATCTAAACTCACCAGCGTTATCAAGAGGAATTGTCTTGATTGAGTAATCAGGAAATTGAGCTCGTAATTTTATTATTTGAGCAAGTAGCCTAGAAAATGCTACATTTCTCGTGGACAGTAAACAGTCATGCGACCATCTAGTAGAAGAATCAACTAGTACCATAAAATAACGAAATGGTACACATGGTGGGTGTATCGGCCCACATATATCTCCATAAATCCTTTCTAAGAAATTTGGAGATTCAACATTGACCTTTGTAGTGGAAGGTATAATGACCAATTTCCCTTGCGAGCAAGCAACATATGAATAATCATTAGGTGAAAGAATCTTTTGGTTCTTTAAAGGATGTCCATGTGAGTTGCTAATTATTCGACGCATCATTATAGCTCCTGGATGTCCAAGTCGATCATGCCAAAGTATAAAACTTTTTAAGTCCACGAACTTCGAGTTCGTGACGTTGTTTGATTCGACTTCTTTTATGGATGTATAATATATTCCAGAAGGAAGTGCCGGAAGTTTTTCTTTTATCTGCTTCTGGCCAGATACAAAAGAAGTAATGCAAAGATATTCAATGTTGTTTTCTTGCATCATTTCAATGTGATATCCATTGCAGCGGATATCCTTAAAACTGAGCAAATTTCTTCTGGATTTGCTTGAGTATAGTGCATCGTTAATACATAGCTTTGTATTATTTGATAAAATAATATAGGTTTTACCGGAGCCTTCAACGATCTTCAATGTGCCGCATATTGTATTAACATTATTTTCCGCTAATGTTAAGTTCAGAAAATACTTTTTCTTCCTGAGAATAGTATGTGTTGTTGCACTATCAACAAGACATGTATCTTGGCAATTCATCTAAAATATAATCAAATAGATATTTTAGAAAAGTGAATTTATGATAAAAAGAAGTTAAACATAATTTAACATCAAACGGACAATACATATTAAGATTTCAAAATAACATCGTGACTTTCTGATAAAGCAAACTAATCTATATTTTCCATATCGCCGGTATAAAAATCAGAGACATCTAAGTGTGTCCTATTAATTGGACAATCAGCTAAATTTGTCTCTATTTTTTCTTTTCCTTTAATAAACTGTTGGTAAAGGTCCACAAGATGTTTTGCCGTACGACAGGTACGTGACCAATGCCCTTTTATGCCACATCGGAAGCAACTTTCTTCGTGTTGCCATTTGATTATGTTATTCTCATTTGCCTTGTGCCTTTTAACCATGTGGCGATATTGTTGATGATTTTGTCCAAAATTCCTTCCACGTCCACGTCCTTGTTCATGTCCGTGTCCACGCCTACGTTCGTGCCCACGGCCACGACCACGTTTGTATCCGTGTCTATTTCTTGATATAGCATTTGCTTCAGGAAATGCAGTACCACTTGCTTCAGGAAATGGTACAGAACCGGTTGGACGTAATCCGTGATTTTTCATCAACAACTCATTATTTTGTTCGGCTACCAAAAGGCAAGATATGAGTTCCGAGTACCTTTTAAAACCACGCTCACGATATTGCTGCTGCAGGAGCACATTTGAGGCGTGAAAGGTGGAAAATGTTTTTTCTAGCATATCTGCTTCAGTGAACTTTTCTCCACATAAATTCAATTTTGAACATATTCTGAATAGTTCAGAATTGTACTCACTCACGGTTTTAAAATCTTGTAAACGAAGATGCATCCATTCATAACGGGCTTTTGGGAGGACTACAGTCCTCTGATGGTCAAATCTGTCTTTTAAGTTTTTCCAGAGTTCTTGTGGATCCTTCACAGTAAGATATTCTATTTTCAATCCATCATGAAGATGGTGACGAAGGAAAATAAGTGCTTTTGCACAATCCTGCAGGGATTCGTTGTTTCCTTCTTTGATTGTTTCTCCAAGCCCTTTTGAAATAAGATGGATCTCGGCATCTAGGATCCATGATAGATAATTTTTCTCGGATAAATCTAGTGCAATGAACTCGAGTTTTGTGATGTTTGCCATTAGGATAATTATTCAATCAAACATGAGAAATAATTAATTCCTTGAAAAATCTCAGTAAAGAATTAATGACATGATTTCTATATCGAGTTTTTATTCTTCTGGAATATTAATTATAATTCTAAGTTGTGGTAGCAATGAAACAAAATTTTGAAATTGCTATGTGTAAATCTAAGTTGTGGTATCAATTAATCCAGATTATAATTATCAAGAATAAATTAACAAATGATTAATACGTATAATGAGAGTGACATTAACAAAAGATTTTTCAGAAATTGCATTTCAAGAATTATGTAGTATGTATGTAACCATGTTTCATGAAGTGATGTTTAATCATTACATCTTTTGAAATTGTGATTTTAATTTTCAAAAAGAAAAATAACTTTTGCTTTTGTAAGTACACTTTATTGGAATGATGAATTGATTATATTATAAATTTATCCTTTTAGAAAATACATAAAATGTTATTTCATTCAAACCATATATTTAAAGAAACACAGTAGAACCAATGATAATAAAACTGGTAGAACCAATTATATGGTGGTAGTATGATATACTTAAAAATTGTAAAACCAACTATGTAGGTGGTAGCATGATATAATTAAAATTGGTAAAACCAACCATGTAGGTGGTAGCATAATATATAAAAGATATTTAAAATTATTACCTTCTGAATACAGATTGAACCTTTGTTAACTCAATTGACTAGAATCTCGTGCTGATAACGTGTTTTAAAACTACCAAAGAATTAGAGAGAACAAGACTACCAAAATATTAGAGAGAATATAGAGATAGATAGAGAATTTATGTATTCCAATTGTGTGTTAAATGAAGGAGTGAAGCACCCTATTTATAGGGATAGATAATGGTACAATTGTAATAATATAAATTTTACAAAGGCGTAATGGATCATTCATACCCAAGATATTTATAACAATAAACTTATTTAAATGCAAAAATAATCCCTCCTTTCTTTTTCCTTTTCCTTTCCCTTTCCTTTTCATTCATTATAGCATTTTCTTGGTTAAATCAATCATTATCTAATCAATAATTTCTTCAATCTTATCTTATAATTTTCCAATTTTCTCAACCTACAATTTTATAAGTTATAATATAATTTGCAGTTGCATTTTTAGGACCCTAAAGTTTTACCTTTTCTTTTTTAATTGTGGATTTGGTACTTTTTATTGTAATTTATTATTATTATTATTATTATTATTGCACGCACAAATGGGAAAGAAATATGAAGGAGAAAGTGCTGTCTGTAGCTTTTTAAAGAAGTCGTATGTCATATTAAAATTAAATCGAATGAAAATTCAAATCGGAAAGTTGACAGTGTCAGAATCAATTTATCTCCGTTTGGCAAAAGTGTTTCTACGTGTTTTTAAACATATTTTTTACGCAATTTCTCAAATCATTTTTTAATCACATATATTTTTTCTCTCCAATTTTTAACCACATATTCTATCTAGAAAATATTAAAATAAAATATTTTTAAACATAAAAAATTTAACAAACAGGAGGCTGTCCGAGGGCTTCGCTAGTTTATAAACAATTATCTAAACAACTTTTTAACCACGTATATTGTTTAAAAATCATTTTTCAATCACATATTTTATTGAAAGTATCATATTGTTTATAAATAATTTTTTTTTTTTTTTTACCACAGAGGTTTAATCGAGCCCGACGACGCACAAGTCGAGGCTCATTGCAATCCATTAACTTCCCTAAACATATGAAAGAAGAGGATGAAGAAAGATACTGAAGTTAATAATCAAGTATACATAGAAACACATATATATAAGCACGGCTTCTTCTTGTTCCAAAAATGGAAAAAAGTCAAAAAACTTCTCTCTTGGAGCTGTTTGGTCTTATGGGATTTTATCATCTTTTTTCTCCAAATTCATTTTCGTATGCACACTTCTATAGTACTCATCAATTCATATATTTTTTAACCACTCATTCTCTAAAATTTAAAAATCCTCCAAAACCACGGTTACCAAATAAACATGCTATTAGAGAGAGAGAGAGAGAGAGAGAGAGAGAGAGAGAGAGAGAGAGAGAGAGATTTGTACATTGTTTTAGATGAACGGCGGTTTCAGCCTTGTAGCAGCCTCCTGGAGCAGCCAGGCCGAGAAAGAGACAGTGGTAACGGAGGAAGATTGAATAAGAAGAGAGAATGAAGTCACGAACTGTGTAAAATATATATATATATATATATATATATATATATATATATATATCAATTCTGTTTGTTAAAAGTTTCATATTTAAAAACATGTTTTTTAATATTTTTGAGATGAAATGAGTGATTGAAAAATAAATTAAAAAAATATTTGTGATTAAAAAGTGATTTGAAGAATTGTATTGTTTTAAATTTTTTTTTTTTTTTTTTTTTTGATTTGTCAAAAAGAAGCTAAAATTCAAATTTTAATCTAAGTCAAAGTCATCAATCAATATTAATTATATATGTTTTTATTGGAAATACAATTTTTCAACCATATATTTTATTAATTTTTATTAAAATTTATTAAAATTTTGATTTTAATCATAATTATAAAGTTGAGGCAAAGCGTTTTGGGATAAATAATTATGAGAACAAGGAACATTATTCACGTGGCCTATTCCTTTTCAGTGTGGAATTGTCCTAAAAAAAAAAATACTAACAAATAAAAACAGTACAAAACACAGTTAATAACAAGTCAATGGTGCCAACAATAAGTCAAACGATGTTTGTATTTAATGTTTACAGCTAGAATTGCCAATTCACCAACATATCACGTCCATCAATGATATACCTAGTAGGCTAGTAACTAGCATGTTTTCGGTAACTACAATTTTTTTATTTATAAATTAGTTTATAAACTATATGATGATACTAAAAATTTGCACTTGAATATTTCAAACTCGAGCAACGAACAAATACGATCTAGATCGTCGAATACCTGAACCAAAGGCGGTGAGGTGTGACATCGTCGCTCCTCCAATGCTTAAGTCATTAAAAAGAGAGAAAATATTGATGCAAGAAGTTATGAACTGGAATAATAATTGTGTCACTTGATTATGAATGAAAATCAAGTATTTATAGAAGTATTACCTTCTAGGTATGATTAGGTTGCCTGCTGGTCGTGAGACTTAGGAGTCCCTTTGAACGTTGAAGTCTTCTTGACTACTTTAGGATAAGATTACGTAATATTTTGTTACCATGTCGAAGTAGAACTTTAGTGAATTGAGGGTCCTACTTGCGTTGAGATATTGGCTAAGGTGTGAGGAAGATGACTTGAGCCCATGTTTGATGGGCACCCTCGAGCACTTAAACCGTGAACGGTGACAAATAGTGCTCGGGTTTACGTTACTCCTCGGGGTTGGGAGCATAGTCCGGGTTCTCAGTTTATGGTGACATGTGTTGGTGATAAAGCTCGGGATATTCCACTGTTCATGCATAATAATAATTTGGACCTACTATAGGTGTTCTGGGGGTGTAGGGGTGAGATATATGCTCGGTCTCGAGATTCATATGTTGCTCGGGGGTTTCAAAATATGACGTGGCTAAATAACCAAGTGCTCGGGGATGAGGACAAATGATATGCTCGGGATATAAATGATAATCGGGGTTGAGGACATCCTCGAGGGTATCAAGATGTAATATGGTGATGATATTCACGCGATCAGGGTTGAGGTCCTCCTCGAATTTATAGTGGTCCTCGGGGTTACACATTTGATTAGGAGATTATGCTTGTCAAAGAGCTCGGGCTTGAGGCTTTTTTGAATGCTCGAGTATAAATAAAATTTGTACTCATCATAGGCCTCCGCGCATCCATTATCGAGTTTGGAGGAGAGATGGATGCACAATAATGAGGTATAGTGGTTTTGGTAGGATGTGATGCAATGATTATGTTAAGGAGAGATAAACAAGTGCTCATGTTAGCTAAGGAATAAGCCCGAGCTTATGTTAAGTAATAAACTCGAGCTTATGTAGACCCGAGGACTTAATTATATCAATTTGATTACTTAATTGCTCGGGTGCCGTGTGTACTTGCATAGGCAAGTATTTTGTATGCTTGCGCGGGACAAGACTTTATTTGCTTGCACGAGGTAAGGCCTTGCGCGGGGCAAGACTTTGAGTGTTTGCCTGGGGAAAGACTTTGTGTTCTTGCACGGGGCAAGTCTTTGTGTGCTTGCGCATGGGTAAGACTTTGTGTGCTTGCGTATGTGTAAGAATTTGTGTGCTTGGGAGAGACAAGACTTTGGGTGCTTGCTCGGGGCAAGACGTTGTATATTTATCGATGATAGAGAATTTTTTTTGAAGATAACATCCCCGAATGCTTATATAGACCCAACTTATCTACTGCGAAATTAAAGGTTGGCATGTAATCCCACGATGCTATATATAAGAAAAGAAAAATGAAATAAAGAAAAGAAATGGTAAAGACTAGGGCATGAAAATCCATGCAACTTATAAAATAGCGCATGATCAGTAGCTAGAAAGGCTTAGGCTAACGCTATGTGAGTCTCTCCCTGAGGCAGTCCTACCAACAATGACGTTTACTGTTCAGGCCGTGGGTTTGTTGTTATCCTTGGATTTTCATTGAACGTGGTCATTCCTAGGGATTTTTTTGTTAGTGATGTAAGATTTCAAAAACCCCTTTTTTGTTAAGGACTCAATCTCTCGCTGTAATGCATGGCACTCCTCAGTGTTATGCCAATGGTTAAAATGAAACTCGCAATACTTGCTCTTATTTGGCGTGTCTGGATGAGGCTTGATTCTTGATGGCCATTTAGACTCCTCCATAACCTTGATTCCATGAGGATATTGACCCTTGTGGCGTCATACGTTTGAATGGTGTAGGAGGGTCATGCTCTTACTTGCCCCAAGTCTAATCTTTCCTTGTACAATGGTTATGTTGTCTCTTGTGTTCAGGCTTACTTTCTATATGATCTAAATTTTCAATGTTCGGGCTATTTTTCCTGGGGTACATTGTTTCTTCCATATTGATGTACTTCACTCCTCGAGTAAGGAGCTCGGTCACTGACTTTGGTGGTGTTTTCGATAGAGACATCTTGAAAGATTCACATCTCACAGCATGGGTGAGGGCGGAGATAGCAGTAGTAATGTGAAGATTGGGGATCTGGATCCTTTTTGAGTTAAATCTTGTCATAAAATCATGTAGCGACTCGTTATGCCCTGACTCAGCCTCATAAGAGATGCGACTATCTTTCTGATGCACTTATTACTTGCGAAGAAAGCGGAGAACTTGTTAGCAAGATTAGCGAATGATGGGATGAAATTGGGCTTAAAGGTTGAGAACCAATCCCTGGCAGTGTTGGTTAATGTTTGGGGGAACGCCTTGCACATAACCTGATCGGGAGCGACTTGCATGTTCATGACGTCAGTGTACACATTGAGATGATTCACAGGGTCAGTCGTGCCATCATATTCTTTGATCCTTGGATACTTGAACCTGTTTAGTAGAGGGTAGGCTAATACCTCTAGTGTGAATGGTGTGTTGGGGGTGAAACCTACTGGAGCTTGAGTGTTCTGTTGTATGGATGCTGCTATGCCATCTTGAATGATTCTTGCAAGCTCAACGGGGGGCATGAAGACCGTTCTCGAGCTTATTATAACTGGGGGTGATCGGAGTAACCTTGAGGAGCTTGCCCTAGCACCATTTGTGCACTTGGTTCTGACTCGGACTTGTGAGACATTCCCTTCCTCGGGTGTTGGTGGTGCACACTGGTTCTGCTGGGTGAGCAACTGAGTTAATGCGGCAACTTGTTGACAAAGTTCTTCCATTGCTGCTTGGGTATCGACAGCAGGTTGGGTTTGTAACCCCTGATTTTCTGGCAGTGTTGGGGGTTTTCTTGCAATGTTGGGGGAACTTGCATCTCCATAATAGGATAATCATGAGAAGGGAAATTCGCTTGTGGAAGTCTAGAACGTGTATTAACCATGACTTTTGGTAACAATTCCCATATACGGCGCCAATGATGATGCTAAAAACTCGCACCTGAAATATTTCAAGCTCGAGCAACGAACAAGCACGATTTGGATTGCTGAATACCTGAAACAAAGGTGGTGAGGTGTGACCTCATCGCCCCTCCGATTCTTAAGTCAGTAAAGAGAGAGAGATATTATTGATGCAAGAGGCTATGAACTATAATAATAATTGTGTCCCTTGATTATGAATGAAAGTCAAGTATTTATAGAGGTAAGTATTACCTGGCAGGTAAGATTAGGTTATCTACTGGTTGTGAAACTTAGAAGTCCCTTTAGACGTGGAAGTCTTCTTGGAAGCTTTAAGATAAGATCTTTTGTTAACATGTCGAAGTAGGACTTTAGTGAATTGAGGGTCCTACTTGCGTTGGGATATTGGCTAGGGCGCGAGGAAGATGACCCAAGCCCATGTTTGATGGGCACCCCCGAATTGTATGGACCCTGAGCACATAAACAGTAAATGGCGACAAATAGTGCGGTTTACATTACTCCTCGGGGTTGGGAGCATGGTCGGGGTTCTCAGTTTAATAAATGTTGGCATGTGTTGGTGATCTAGCTCAGGGTATTCCACTGTTAATGCATGACAATAATTTGGACCTGCTATAGGTGTTCTAGGGTGTAGGAGCGAGATATGTGCTCGGCCTCGAGATTCATATGCTGTTTGGTGGTACCAAAATATGACGTGGCTAAATATCCAAGTGCTCCGGGATGAGGACAAAGGATATGCTCGGGGTACAAATGATTTTCGGGGTTGAAGACATTCTCGGGGGTATCAAGATGTAATATGGGATGATATTCAAGAAGTCAGAGTTGGGGTCGTCTTCGGGTTAATGGTAGTCCTCGAGGTTATACATTTGATTAGGAGATTATGCTTGTCAAAGAGCTCGGGCTTGAGGCTTTTGTGAAGGCTCGGGTATAAATAAAATTTGTACTCATCACTACATAATTTCCCAAACTACCTTTTTACCACACATATTTTCTCTCTCCAAATTTTAACCACTATTTTTTACCTCAAAATCATAAATAAACTAGTTTATAAGCCAAATATTGTTTCCTTATGAAAAGCTCTCCACATATACTCATGGATGTCAGAATCAATTGCACCTATCTTAAGTGAGAGCGACAACGGGCCACGAGCTTAGCACACCCATCGGATGAGTCACCAAGCTCAGGCTCATTTGTTCAGGAGCTTTGCTTATGCCCACAAGAGATGCTCGGCTCAGTCTTGAGCTATTGGGTTTATGGGCCGAGCTAAGCACAACACACTTAATTTTTTTTGGGAGAAATACATAATTAAGGTATTTATAAATGAAATTTTCAAAATTGAGATGAAACTTGAATAATTTAAAAAATGAGGTTGTAATTAAGATTAATTAATTAATTAAGTAATTAAAAATAATTTATTAATTATAAATATTAAGGTTACAAACAGTATAATTTCAAGTAACAAAACAAAAATAATTTAGGTCACAATTAATATTAGGATCACAAATTACAAGATATTAGGTCACAATAACAATTTTTTTACTTGACAACTGATTTCAAGGTCACAAATTATAAAATCAATAGGTCACAAATTGTTAATTTAATCGATCCCGACTTATTTTTACATCACAAGTTATCAAATTATTAGGTCACAAATCTTTTAAGTCTTATTAAATTATTAGGTCACAACTTATTAATTTGGTCACATTCATCAAATTATGAGGTCACATTTGCCCACGCCACAACTACCTCCGTCACGACAGCCGCCACCACCACCACCACATCCTCCTCCTCCGACACCCCACAACCATCACTGTCTAAACAACGCCGCCGCCACCACCACCACCACCACCACCACATTGTCAACGTCGTTGCCATCTCAAAAATGTAGCCACAATCGATGGCTCAAACAAAAGGGAAAAAACGCACTCTGTAACACCACCCATCACAACACGGTAATAGATTAATCACCCAAGATTCACCCAACAACCGCAGATCTACCGATCTACCACCACAACCATCGCATTAGCCTACCGTCTTAAAAAATCATATAGGAGAACCCTCACAAAACTGAAAGAAAAGTCACGTAATACCAAATACGAAGTTTTTTTTGAGATTAATGGAAATTGAAGAGAAGCTCCATTTTCTAAACAAAGCTTCGCACCAGAAGCTTCTTCAATTACTCTCTCCATTTCACATAACTACTAACAACTAGGACAATAATTTTTTGTTTAATGATTGGTTAGCCGTGGGTCACTGTCGGTAGATGATGGGATGGTCACCATCTTCGTCATCGAGGATGGGTTGGTGGCCATGATTGTCGTCGCTAGGGATAGGAAGGGGTGAAAATGGGGGGAAAACAGGTAGGTCAGACATAAATGGTAGCGTGGGGTGGTTGGGGATGGTTTTGAAATAAGAATTAGGGTTTAGTGGTAGTTTAAATTAACTTATAATTAATAAAATATGAATACTATTATTAAAATTAAAAGTTATAATATCACCTGAGATTTGAAGTTTGTTACGACCATACATAAGTAGAGCTGAATATGTCACCAACGGGAGCCCACCTGGGCCCCATTGGCTAAAAATAGTACCTGCAACCCATGCAGGGGGTACCTTGACCGAAATCCAAATGGCTGAACTGTGCTAGTCCGAACTAGTGATGTCTGAAGTACCTAACCCGGATCAACAGTAGGACTTGACAATGCGCCATAGATATCTAAATGCTTCACAAGTGGAGGGATGATGGGACAACGCCTTTATGATGGATGTGACGGATGCCACTCCCCTATAATAGGAAATAATGATTATAACCAGTCAATTGATTTACCTTTCAAATAGTTAGGGACATGACACTTGTGAAGGCATGACACATGTCACCATCTATGTTGATTACTCCTCCTATAAATATATCACTTGTGGCTCCAAAAGGTTAGAAACTTAATACTTGAACTTGATATATAAAATCTCACTGCCTTTTCACTCTTTTACATACTTATATTTTCTGCACCCAAATCATATTAACTTGAAATGAATACTGACTTAAGTATCAAAGTGCAAACGGGAGTCATCTCGGCCCCCTTTGCATACTGATTGTTTGTCCTAGTGCGCAGGAAGTCCACGTGTTCAAGAAGGAGGAGTTGAGACGTGTTGATCTAAGGTTCTGCCATATTTTTTGGTCAACATTTTGACGCCGTCTGTGGGAAACCACACTTCTAACCACTAAATCAAGTGGTAAAAATCTACACAATACCTTGAAAAAGGCTTAAGACTTTGAAATATAAGTTTATTAATGTTGAAAAAGGCTTAAAAGTTTGAAATATAAGTTCATTAACATTGAAAAAGGCATAAAACTTTGGAATATAAATTTATCCCCCTTGAAGAAAGGATAGCACAAAATCACTACAGTCATGAGTGAGAGCGATAATGATGCTAACCCTTGAAGGAGTAGAGAATGACAGTATGGTGGTGGGGATGCATCTCAAGCAGGTTCGTATGAGAATGCCAATGAGGAGGTCCCCCAACCTAATCCTCCTCGTCGGCATCAAAATCGGCGCATGCTGTGAGATATGATATACATGGCTGCTCAAATGTTGGAGATGCAGAAGCAATATATTGAGCAAACTGCTGCCATGAATGCCTACATGGCAAGAGGATATGTAGTGAATGAACCAATAGTACCACCGTACTACTAGCAGCCACATTATTCACCCTCTGATGTGGGCATTGCATCGTATTATCATAATGTACCACCAATGTACGCCGAGGTGGATTTTGTTCCCCACGAAGAAGAGGACCCGGTGTATGTAGTACCGGAAGAATACAGCCCACTACCTGAATATCATGACGAAGTCGCCCCTCAAGATTCGGTGGTGCCTTTAGCCGAATTGGGGGAATGTTCAGAGAGAATGATTGGTACCTGAAACAAGTATCAAAAGGTAGTACAAAGTCGTATCTAAAATGTACACCTGTGAAAACATCAATGAAGCTGAAATGTTCTCCGCCGCGAAAGGAGGTCTAGACATGACCAGCATGTTTTGGAGATATGTCCAAAGCAGGAAACCAAGGGACTACAACGCCCTCGTGGATCTGATGAAGGAGGAAATTATCTCGGAAGAGATGACAAGAGCCAGAGATAACCACCCTCAGAAAAGATACAACACCGGACATCAGTCCGAGGAGAATCAAGGTATTGGAGGTATTAAAAACTAGTCCGATTGCAAGCGCGGAAGTGCCCCACAACCATTTTCAAGCTCCGGATCTAGCTATGCCACTGAGATTACAGAGGTTATTCCCAACCTGCACTCCGCTTTTCCCGTACTATCCCCTGTCCAGGAGAAGCAGGTGGAAGCCGAGGTGGCAAGTAGCCAATGACTAGGTCATACTGATCTTATCGTAGATACTACGGACATGCGATGAAGGAATGTAGAGAGATTCAGATGTTGGCCGATCAGAAGACCCATGAAATAAAGGGAGGCAACTCTACCTCGAACAGGGGTAGACCAAACAGATCGAATTATCAAAAGTTCAATCGAGCAGATCGAAGGGACCCAAAAAGAAGGATTGGAATAAACCCCCGGCGCATGATAAGAATGTCAGAGAATTACCTCATCCTACAAATGATATATCAATATGAGAGATCGACACAATATTTGGAGGACCCCATCCAGGTGGGAGTACGAACAACTCCCAAAAGAAATACATCAGAGAGGCTGATAAGCGTATTTTATACACTTATTTGTATGTCTAAATTAGGATTAATTATTGTCGTTTGGGAATATTTGCTATTTAATGTATGCTTATTTGTTTACTTTTTAGAAAATGTCCCAATTGAAGAAGAATGAAGCAATTAATGAAAAAATGACACGATTAAATGTTAATTGGAGCTAAATTGGACAAGTGAGGAGTTTGTGACAACAACCGGGAAACAAGCTTGGTGCCAAAGTGACTAAATCAGAGGTTGGAGGACCTAATTGAATGAATTAAGAGCTTAAATGGTCAAACCGAGAAGAAGATAAAGTTTGGGGACTAAATTGCAACAATTGAAAGTTGAGGACTGAAGGTGCAATTAAAAGTCAGGGACTAACTTGCACAGCCGAAAGAAAGATGAAGTCGCGATCGCTGGTTACACACCAAGCGATCGCGAGATGGTTGTAAATTATAACCGGAGAGTTTTTGGGTCTTCCACGCGATTGCCGGCCTTACGCCTGCGCGATCGCGCGATTGTCCGACTGGGCCGCAGATCAGATTTTTCTCGCGATTTTTGACAGGCTTTGGGCTTTTTGACCTAGGTTTTCTCCAAAACCTATATATACAACATGAGAGGCACGAAATTCAGACCTTTGCATCTCCAAAGAACGAGCCAGAATCGAGAAATCAACATCAAATTCTTGGAGAATCAAGCTTTGCAAAGGCGCGTGAATTGAAGATAGCTGAAGAATCAAAACTTGGTGTAAGATTTCCATTCTTTATATTATCTTTAATGAACGTTAATTTTTATTGTTTTTGTTATTTATTGATGATGTGTAACTAAATTCTATGTTGGGATGAACGATGTAGCCTAGTCAGATTATTTTAATTCCAAATTCCGTTGTTTTAATGTTTTGTTGCATGTATTGATTTATTATTGTTCTTAATGCTTGAATTGCTTGATCACCAATTCACGATTTATTGAGTTATTTCCATAATCCGAGAGGTGAGTTAATAATTTAGAACGTGGTAATAAATCCAGTAATTGAACAAGAGATAGAGATATACTCGTGTTATTATTGCGGTCGTGTGTGAATTCTTGTGTATTATGCATCTAGATAAGGAATATTCGGACCCTCTGTAGAGATTCATGGTTGACTTATTTAGGTAGAATTGATTTAAACTCGAGAGAGGAATTTCAATTTAAATTAGTGAATTCGACCGAATACATAATTAGGAAATAAAACATGGAATTGGAGTTAATATAATTGGCTAGGTGAAATCGGGATTCCCAACTACTTGACAATCGTATTTAAAAACAAAAGCAATTTAGCAATTTTAATTTCTTTAGTTTAATTATTTAGTTTTAATTTAAAACCTCAAATTATTTCGTTTGTTCAAATAGAGTTAGGAACTAACACATTTCGGTACTTAATAGCAGTCCTCGTGGGACGATAATTCGGACTCTTAGGTCCACTTTATTACTTCTCACGACCCGTGCACTTGCGGGAATATCTTGCTTAGCGAGATATTAGTGAACAGAGGCCAAAGAGCCCGCCATCGTAAATTATCACATAAATTCACACCCTACTGGGACTTTAAGGACTGATCACTGGACGATGTAATAGGGGTGCATTTTCCACACAACGATGCGTTGACAGTTCAGATGGTGGTAGCCAGGAATGGGTTGTCCCGAACACTTGTGGATGACGATGCCTCAGTAAATGTGATTTACGGGGTAACCTATGACAAGATGGGAATTAGTATCTCGCTCATCCCAGTTCCAGATCCCATATACGGCTTCACCGGGGATAGCATCACCCCCAGAGGATCCATAATCCTTATGACTGAGATGGGGCAGGCACCAACCCTCACTAGGATGCCGATGGAGTTCTTGGTCGTCGATAAGACCTCCTCATATCATGGCTAAATTGGAAGGCCAGGCCTTATTGACCTAGGGGCTGTCAGTCACACAAAGTACATCAGCATGAAGTTCCCAACTAAAAATGGGATAGCTACTGTTAGAGGTAGTCAGACTGAATCGCGGTCCTGCAACACAAACGCTATCCGAAAATCCCAAGATCAAACCGTCAACATGATTTGCGATGTAGTAATGGCTGAGGCTACCTCAGACCCTGAAAAATTGGGTACATGACCTGCTACAGATGGAGACATCACGGTAACGCAAGAAGAAGATCTGATATACTTAGGTCCTAGGATGACAGGCGCTAACTGTTGCACTACCCCTGCCGAAAAGTTGGAGTGCTTCTCCGTTGATCAATTCGACCCAATGAAGGAGTTGCGGATTAGGCAGGACTCATCGGTCGAATTCAAAGGGCAGCTGAAAAGCTTTCTCCCAAAAAATATTGACGTGTTCACATGGAGACACGACGACATGGTAGAATAGATCCAAAGGTAGCCTTCCATAGGCTCCAACTTGACCCAAGACACCTTGGACATAGGCAGAAGAGGAGACCCAAGAGTCCGGAGAAATATGAGGCCTTGAAAGAAGAGGTGTCGAAGCTGTTAAAAATGGCTTCATTAGGGAATCTCATTATCTTAAGTGGGTGTCAAGCCCCGTGTTGGTCCCTAAGAAAAGCGGGAAGTTGCGGGTATGCATTAATTTCTCGACATAAACCAAGCGTGTCCAAAAGATAGCTTTCCCTTGCCCCCGATTGATCAACTAATTGACTCCACGGCGGGGCATGAAATGTTAAGCTTTATGGACGCATATTCTAGATACAATCAGATCCCCATGCATAAATCTGACAAGGAGCACACCTCCTTTATCATGGACAATGGACTCTATTGTTATATGGTCATGCTCTTCGGGCTAAAAAATGCAGGGGCCACCTACCAAAGGTTAGTGAATCAGATATTTTCAAAGTAACTCGGAAACCCATGGAAGTATAGTAGATGACATGCTGGTAAAAAGCATGGTTGCTTCAAAACATTTCCACCATCTATCAGAGACCTTTCATATACTAAGAAAGTACCAGATGAAGCTCAACCCTGTAAAGTGTGCCTTCAGAATAGCATCTGGAAAATTTCTTGGTTTCATGGTGAACAGTAGGGGAACCGAAGACAATCCGGATAACATCAAGGCTTTGCTTGATATGCTCTCACCCTGAAGCACCAATGAAGTGCAAAGCTTAACTGGAAGAGTCGTTGCCTTGAGCCGATTCGTTTCCAAATCCACCGATAAATGCAAGCAAGCTTTTACTGAGTTGAAAGTGTTCTTGGGACAGGCCCCTCTATTGTTTAAACCGAAGGTTAGTGAACCGCTTCTACTTCACTTAGCTGTCTCCGAGGAGACTGTTAGCTCTGTGTTGGTTTGAGAGGAGAACAAGAGTTAACTCCAGGTGTATTATGTGAGTAAAGCCATCCTCGACACTGAAACGCACTACCCTGACATGGAGAAACTCACTTTAGCCTTAATCACGGCGGTCCATAAACTCCACCCCTACTTTCAGTCACATTCAATCCGAGTACTTACAAATTTCCCTACGAGGCAAGTTTTGCAGAAACCAGACATGTCTGGAAGGTTAATGAAGTGGGCCATAGAGATCAGCCAGTACGACCTGCAATATGTGCCTCGGACAGAGGCTAAGTGCCAAGCGTTAGCAGATTTCATAGCTGAATTTACGCACCCACCCGAAGTGAAGATGATTGAGAATGGGGGAGACACTCATATGTGGGGACTATTCGTTGATGGATCCTCTACTGAAGGAAGGTCCGGTGCAGGAATAATACTGGTAAGCCTGGAGGGACATAAGTTGCATAGCGCGGTTCGCTTCGACTTTAAAGCTTCAAACAGTGTAGCAGAATACGAAGCACTCCTGGTTGGACTGAGGTTTGCAATAGCTTTGAAAATAAAATCATTGATAGCAAATAGTGACTCTCAACTCGTCGTAAGTCAAGTCAACGGACAGTTCTCCTCCAAGGAACCTGCAATGATCGCATACTTGAAGAAAGTAAAGGGTCTGATGGCTCATTTTGAAAAATTCGAGTTGCTCCACATTCCCGAGACTGAGAATTCCAATGCAGATGCATTATTCAAACTGGCAAGTAGTAAGAACGCTGAGCTCCTCAATATGGTACCCATCGAAGATCTACCGGTTTCCTCCATTGAACCAGGAGCAGAGGTGTGTGCAATAGAGGAAGAGAATTCTTGGATGACTCCTATTCTAGCCTACTTGAAATATCAAACTCTACCATGCGAATCAGAAGAAGCTTGGAAGCTACAGAGGTATGCAGCCAACTTCGTCCTTCTCGATGGTTTGCTCTATAAGCAAAGTTACCCTACTCCTTTGCTATGATGTGTCGGTCCAGCGGACGGCCAGTACATAATGAGGAAAATTCACGAGGGCATTTGCGACAATCATGTTGGGGCGTCATCTTTGGCTCGGAAGGCCCTGAAACAGGGGTATTTCTGGCCTACTATGTGAAAGGACGCACACAACTTCGTTCGAAAATGTGATAAATGTCAACGACATGCCGCCATATTGCACCGACCGCATCACGAGTTGAGGGTGGTAACCAGGCCCTGGCCCTTCGTAAAATGGGGAATCAACATTATTGGCCCTATGCCCAGAAGTAGTGGGAATAACCGCTTCACGATTGCGATAGATTACTTTACCAAATGGGTTGAGGCAGAGCCCCTAATGAAGATCACCGAGACAAACACATCCAAATTCATTTGGAAGAACATCATTTGCAGGTTAGAAGTTAGACACTCGCTGGTGACTGACAATGCGAAGCAGTTCAAAAATAGAAGGGTTGATGAGTTGTGTGATAATTTGGGAAATTGCAAGTTATTCTCATTGCCGCACCATCCTCAAGCAAATGGGCAGGTCGAAGTAGTTAATAAAACAATCAAAAGTAACTTGAAAAGAAAACTAGATTCAAAGAAAGGTGCTTGGGTAGATGAACTTCCCGAAGTCTTATGGGCGCTTTGGACTACCTCTCACACCGCAACAAGAAAGACCCCATTCTCAATGGCTTATGGATCCAAGGCAGTGTGCCTAGTGGAAATCGGAGTGCCTTCCCCTCAACAAATTCATTATGATGAGGCAACAAATGAAGAATCTCAAAGAGCGGATCTAGATTTCCTCCTGGACAGAAGAAATGAATCACAAGTTGAGTTAGCCCGCTACTAAGAAAAAATGGGCCGTTACTATAATAAGAAGGTAAAGAAATGGTTCTTAAAAATTGGGGATTTGGTCCTCCAAAAAGTCCTCCCTTCAACCTAGGAACCAGGAGTAGGGACTCTAGGTCCTAACTGGGAAGGGCCTTATAAGAATACTACTGAGGTGGTACCAGGGACTTACAGAATAGAGGATTTGTCTGGGATAACCCTGCCTAACCCCTGGAACACTGATCACCTCCACCGCTACTATCAATAGGATTAACCTCTTTTCTTAGGATGCACATCT
Organism: Ligustrum vulgare; assembly: GCA_963555705.1. Classification (NCBI taxonomy): domain Eukaryota; kingdom Viridiplantae; phylum Streptophyta; class Magnoliopsida; order Lamiales; family Oleaceae; genus Ligustrum; species Ligustrum vulgare. The sequence continues at coordinate 16,582,920 of OY743185.1, forward strand.
CCTATTTTTGTAAAATGTTATTTCAATAAAGTGTTTCCCTATAGAACACATCTCTGCTTGATTCTAAAATTGTTATGGTAGCATGAACCAATCAAACACATGACACAGCCACTTCAGAACGAAAGGATCCTAGAAAAGGACTTTGTTGCCTGATAGACACTTTGCCCAAATTGGGGCTCACAGGGCCCACAAACTTGTTTAAGCAAAGTTCACTAGTTGACCATTATTCAATCAAACCTAACCAATAAACATAAAATGTCTTAAATGCTTAAGTTTGAGGGGTTGTCATATAATCGAACAAACTATACTAATCTATACTTATCTTACGTTAGAATTCAGTTAGATTGTGTTCTTATAATTCGACTCAAATTTTGCTCATCTTACGTTAAAAAATGGATCGAATAAAATGAGAAGCATTAAAATTCATAAAAAAGTTCACATGAAAAATCAAGGGCAGAACAATGAGAATGAAAATACAAAAGGACGCTAATAACGAAATTCACAAGTACAAGTAACAAAATCTTGAGGCTTAGGACAGAAGGTTTCCATCCTTGATAGAAGGATCGGCATCTTTGGAGAGATCGGAAAGATCGAAATCCTTGGTAGAGGGGTCTCCAGCATCTTCTTCAGAAGGACCTTCCTCACCAACATCTTGAGGCTCCGAATAGAAGGCCTCAATCCTTGATAGGTTCAACTCCGGGAAGTCATCCTTCACGTCTTTTAAAGCCATTCGCGCCCCCACGTTACCAAAGAATCGCTGCATGGCCCCATACTCTGGGGTGTCTTCAAATGTATTTTTGAAGCTCTGAACACCACTGGCTACTTTGGCCTCAACATCTCACTCCAAGGACAAAAGCTTCTCTTCTGCCCTCTTCAAAGCCTCCTCTGCCTCCGATATGGGCTTTCTCTTCTTCTCCAGCTCATGTGTGAGCTCTGTCACCTTATCCACGAGGCTCCTCTTCTCCGCATTTGTCTTATCAAGAGCCTCAAAAGTTATCGCTTGGGCTCGGACGGCCTTTTCGAACTTCTTCGAAAAATTGGCAACATCGGCATCTGCAGCCTCCAAATTCAGTTTGAGCCTTTCGTTGTCCTCCTTCAGGCGCTTCAAAATGTGCTTCTCTTCATGAAGAGATTTTTTGATCGTCTTGACAGAAGCTCGAAGCTCGTTAGTCCACGCCACCATGTTATCAACATTCTGAAGGGCGGTCTCAATGCTCTTCTTTTTCAGCTCTAAATCCGTAACGGAGGACGCGAAACCATCTATTAAGGCTAGAGCCCTACCATTCATGACCCGGGTGACATTCAGTTTCTGGACTGGTGACATTTAGGCAGAATAAATTTCCTAACCCTCAGTCCATAAATTCTCCATCGCCAAAGCAGCTCTAGCAGGAGGGGAAGTTGGAAAATCTAGGAGAGCAGGATCCGAAGTGGTCTCCTTGACTCGCAAGGTGGCATTTATATGGCCAAGCTCAATAGCTACTCCTGGGGTCACCTCATGGTCCAACCCTGGAATAGTGACCAAATTCTCCTCATGGTCTGAGGGGGCCTTGAAAAGAGGATATGACCCTGAAGCACCCTCCTTGCCTCCAGTTGATCCCTCTGGAAGGGGTAAATAAGCTTTATTTGCCTTAGAAGCTTCGGCCAGTTCCTTGCCTTTCCTCAACCTTTTCAGTCGAGGCACATCTGATTCCTCCACTTCTACAACATCCTCATCAGAGGACCCTTCGGTCAAAATCCTTTTGGATTTTTTCTCTTCCTTCTGCCTCGACCTTCGCTCTATCTCTAAAGCAGAGGTTTATCCTGCACCGAGCTCCTTTTTTACCTCCAATAATTTCTAGCCTTTAGGTAGTAGATCTGGTGGAGGAGGTAGCACTGAGATGGGCTTTATGAGCTGTGTAGTGGAGGCATCGGCCGCGCTTTTTGCAACCTCCACTTGGAAACTGCCAAGCAAGGACTTTTTCTTGCGCTCCTCGTCGCTACCTGGCCTTAGTGGAATGGGAACTCTCTTCACCAACAAGCTTTTGAGGGAAACCTTGGGAAAGTCTTTGGAACTTGTTCAGAAAAACAAACATCAGTTGAAAACCCCTCTATCAATAGTACAAATAGTGACGGAGAGGTAAAGGCTCACCCATATCTCGCACCAGCCCGTGCTTGAAATTTTTTTTCTTCTTTATTATCACCTCCGAGAAGGAGCTTATTCACTACGGCCAAGTCCTCCTCAGGGAGAAGATGTGTATATTGTTGGCCTACAAAAAACACATAAGGAACCACGGTTAAACCTTAGAGGTAAAAGCCTCACATCAAATTACATCACTCTTGCATTCACATTAGAAATACAAAGACTTATGAGGGCAAGAGAGAGTTCGGGGAACAGTAATTTTGGGAACTGGATCCGAGGGAGAACACTGCCAATCACCTGCTACCCAAAACCATTGAGTCCTCCAATGCTTCATGGAGGTCGGATGTCCCTAACAATTGAGGGATGCTGCCCCCTAGGAGTAATATAATACCAGTCCTAAACCTCGGCTTTATCCCTCCGAACTACCTTTTTCAAAGTATGGAGGGCGTGGATGATGTAAGGTGAGATCGGGTAATCCAGACTAACTTCTTGCAATACTAGCCACGTCCCCACAACTTGAGTCTAGAAGTTCGGCGCCATTTGATAAGGACACATGTTAAAGCTTCGAAGAATGGCTCTAAAGAAGGGGTGAAGAGGTAGGCACATCCCACACTGGAACGCGTTAAGGAGCACTGCTGCCTGACCTTCAGAGGGCAGCAGGGCGGGCATGACGAGCTCAAATGAATTGCCCTAATCACCTTCTTCATCCGGTAAGTTGAAGAAACCCCAGCTAGGCCACTGGCTCTAACCTCGGTTGTAACCTCATTGGACGCCCGGGGCTCAGGATTAGGTCCTGCCCGTGCTTGACAAAAAGTTTCGTCTTTACTATCACCTCCGGGAAGGTCGAGCAATATGCAAAGAGCTTCTTCACTACGGCCAAGTCCTCCTCAGGGAGAAGATGTGTGTATTGTTGGCCTACAAAAAACACATAAGGAACCACAGTTAAACTTTAGAGGTAAAAGTCTCACATCAAATTACATCACGCTTGCATTCACATTAGAAATACAAAGACTCACGAGGGTAAGAGAGAGTTCAGGGAACAGTAATTTTGGGAACTGGATCCGAGGGAGAACATTGCCAATCACCTGCTACCCAGAATGAATGAGTCCTCCAATGCTTCATGGAGGTCGGATGTCCCGTAACAACTGGGGGATTCTGCCCCCTAGGAGTAATATAATACCAGTCCGAAGCCCTGAATTTATCCCTCCTAACTACCTTTTTCAAAGTATAAAGGGTGTGGATGATGTAAGGTGAGATCGGGTAATCCAGACTAACTTTCTGCCATACTACACGCGTCCCCACCATCTGAGTCAAGAAGTTTGATGCCATTTGATAAGGGTATAGGTTAGAGCTTCGAAGAATGGCTCTGAAGAAGGGGTGAAGAGGTAGGCGCATCCCACATTGGAACGCGTCAAGGAGCACTGCTACTTGACCTTCAGGGGGCAGTAGGGTCGGCATGACGAGCTCGGATGAATTACCCTAATATCCTTCGGCATCCGGTAAGTTGAAGAAACCCCAGCTAGGCCACTGCCTCTAACCTCGGTTGCAAACTCATTGGATGCCCAGGGCTCAGGATTAGGTCTTGGATCGACATGATATTCGGAGGATTTATTAATACTATCCACCCATTCTTCCACTTGATAAATTTCCTTCTCAGACATCCCCAACTCCTCTTTATGTGCCCTAAAAGGAGTCTGAACACCCAATCCAGTTTCATCTGCTCTGGAAGAGGAACCGGAAAGTTGCATCTCACTTATTCCCTTACTCTTTTTGTCCCTACGCTCCTGCAAGGCTGCCTCCTCTTCTGCAGAAAGCTTGGCCATGTAGTAACTTGTCAAATCTTTGTCACTGTCAGAATCATCCAAAGAAATTACATTTGACAACTTCACAACCCGCCTTTTTCTAAGGTCCCTGAAGTAACGGGAGGTAAAAGCCAGGTTGGTTCTCAGGGAAACCCCCCTAATAGGATCCGCTACAACCACCAACTACCTTGGATCTAGTTCCCCGACTCCTTCCATTTTTCTTCCCTAGTACTAGACTTACCCCCATAAAAGATGCAATAAAAAAGAGACTCAATAAGAACTCAAAAGGGAAGATAAAAAACGATACTGATTTACGCTAAAAATAAGGGGGAATTACCTGAAAACTGGAAGACGAAAGCGCCCTGTTCAGGAGATGACGAGAGTATTCCTGGACTCAAGAGAAATGCTCATAGTGGAGAGTTGTAGTAGGAAGCCACCAAGAACTATGAATGAGATGTTGAAGAAAAATGGCGGAGATACAAGCCTTGAGGATGCAATGAAATCACAAAAAGATAGAAGAGGAATAGGAAGGGTTTATAAAGGATTTGTCATGCATCCCATTTATTAATTACCAAAATTTAGACCAATCCCAACTTTCCACGTGTCCTACTCACCACTCTTTTGAAGAGCCAAACGGAAAGAATTCGAAAAGAATAAAATAGCTATTACACCCAAATTCCCCCACGCGCGCGAAACTGAAAAGACAATATTTAAGATTCACAATCTTTAAATGCTCGCTTGTGAATGCGCCTAATAGAACGCATAGGAACCCACAACAATTGACCCTAATACGATGTGTGCATGCATATCATACCCCTATTAATGGCTGAGTTGTTGGTCCAGCACAGTGAAGTTCGCCTCGGATATGTGATGGAGATATATCCCCGTTGGTGTGTGCTACCACGATAAGATTTTCCTCCTTGATGAACCCATTTCTTCACTTTGAACAAATATAGTTTGCACATGAATGAACCAACTATATTTGAGGGACTAGTGTTACAACCATGCATAAGTAGAACTGGACACGTCACCTACGGGAGCCCACCTGGGCCCCATTGGTTGCCAACAGTACTTGAAACCCATGCAGGGGGGGTGCGTTGATTGAAATTCGGATGGCCGAACTGGGCAAGTCTGAACTAGTGATGTCCGAAGTACCTAGCTCGGATCAACAGTAGGACTTGATAATACGCCATAGATATCTAAACGCTTCACAAGTGGAGGGATGATGGGACAACGCCTTTATGATGGATGTGACGGCCGCCACTCTCCTATAATAGGCAATAATGATTATAACCAGTCAATTGGTTTACCTTTCAAACAGTTAGGACATGACACGTGTAAAGGCATGACATGTGTCACCATCTATGTTGATTACTTCTCCTATAAATAGATCACTTGTGGCTTCAAGAAAAAAGTTAGAAACTTAATACTTGAACTTGATATATAAAATCTCACTCACTTTTCTCTCTTTTACAAACTTATATTTCCTGCATCCAAATCATATAAAATTGAAATGAGTACTGACTTAAGCATCGTAGTGCAAACAGAATCTACCTCGACCCCCTTTGCATACTGATTGTTTGTCCTAGTGCGCTGAAAGTCCACGTGTTCAAGATGGAGGAGCTAAGACGTGTTGATCCAAGGTCTTGTCAGATTTTGTGGTCAACAAAGTTATTAAGGTTTGGTCTTTTATTTGAATTTGAATTTTTAAAAGTAGGAGTATGTGTAATTTCCACTTCTTTTTTTAAAAAAAAAATATTTTTGAAAATCTTCTTATTTTTTAGGCTTGAGATCTACTATTTTTAGTATAGATGGATGTTAAAGAGTATGTGAATAATTTGATACGTGTACAATTTTTTTTAAAATTTGAATATTGAATAATAATAATAAAAAAAAATGATTAATCATGGTCAAATCAAATATCATTTACCCAGTTAAATGGCTGGATATATTTATCTTTGATTCGAAAATCGAAACTCAGCGTCTTATCAACTCTTTCTACACAATTTGGTTCAAGTTTATATATATATATAAACAAAGAATGTAGTTTTGAAGTAAAACGCGCGTGTGGTTGAAAAATGAATTGAAAAAATACGTGTTGTTAAAAAATTGTTTGGAGAAATGTGTTATTTATAAATTTGTTTATAAACAATTTACCAAATGGAACCTTAAGCTATCTAGTATATCTTCTTTGAATCTTGACATGTACTCAGTTTGTTATCTATACTAAAAAATATTATGTTATCTCTCATGGGGTGATTGAGTTGGTGGAGTAGGTGCGGAGACCTTTGGTCACGAATTCGATTTCCCTTGCCAACACTTTCTTGGTCGAACCTGTTAAATCGGGTTTGCCTAGTGCGATTTACCTGACTGACGTAATTTGCATACTATTACGTCAGCCGAAGGCTTTACGTGGTGCGCATTCAGTGGATAGCAGTTGCGGATTTCCTTGTAAATAATAAAATAATAATTAATAATAATAAAATAAAAAGCATACATGTTGCTACAATACTAACCATAGGTATTAGTAGGAATTGACGCTGGTTAACCAAAAACAACGTAAGTCTAAAGAACAATGCTACAGGGACAGTGCCTGTCCAACATGCCCCTCACAGCTACAGTGAGGGGGCCTGTCCGACAGGCCCTTGTCTGAGTAGCAATATTCAAGTCTAAACCTTTTTCAATCAATCGGCTTTACCATTGTAAGCATGCCTTGAGAAAATTATCTTCCTAATTCTACAGGTATTCCACCTTCACCCACTTTCGATGTACTTTAGTTGAGCGAATAAGAAGCCTCATGGCACATCTCAACTGATAAAGATTGGCTAACAAACGTTGGTAACGTAGAGGTCATATGTTCGAATTTGTTAAGATCAGTTTGGAGCATAACCTTCTATTTTCATCATTCACCAATCCTCAACGCGGAGGCGGTGGGGGCGTCTAATATTGATGTTCAAACCCTTTTTTTTTTTTTTTTTTTTTTTGGAGGGAATAAGAAATACCAGCATATATAATAATTCTACTAGATGACTTTTTTTTGTAACAGTTAACTATACATTAGTATTAGTGCTAAGAATTTGTAACAGTCATATCAGATCTTTGGGAATGCATTTCACATAAACAATTCTCTATATTATACGATGTGTAATTGGAGTATCAAAATTTAATGCATTTGAGACTTGAGTAATAGCAAGTTTTGAACATTCTAAATTATACCTAGGGTCCATTACAGAAGTTCAAGGAAATAACATAGATAAATATTCCTCTATATTTTTAATTTATTGCAACATGTTTTACTTGAGCAAGAACTTTAGGATTACTTGAATAATTTTAAAATTCCATATTGCTGATGTCCGACTAATAAATTACTAACCACAATATAATATTTTCTTTGTTGTTTTTGGACGGATTAGCATAGTAATTTTCAAATTCCAATATGGTTGACGTTCGACCAACCACAATATACTATTTTCTTTGTTATTTTTGGACAGAGATTAGCTTAGTCTAACAGTGTGTACATCAATCAAATAATAAAGTACCTTTACAGATGGTTTTTAATTCCTCTCTTAATTATTTACGTTGGTGCAAGAAGTCTTGACCCTTAAAAATGATTTAAAATGTTGAAATATTATAATGCCCCGAATTATTCTTTAATCGGATGCGTTATCAAATATAATCTCGTTCATGTTATAGTTTTGAAAACAATGAATTTAGAAAAAAAATACTTCAGATTGAAATAATAACATTTTTTTTTTAACAATATATTTCAAATGGACATAAAATAATGAGAAATAAATAATTTTAAAAGGTTATAGAAAAACTCAGCAACTTATGCTATTTTTTTCCAAGTAACGCAGTCTTTTTTTAAAAATTATTTAAAATGGTAAATGATGTCTAAAAATTATGAAATTTTACTAAAGTGTCCAGAACTCATATAAATACAACATATAAAAATTTGGAATCTTAATGACCATATTTGAAGTACGAAATTATTTTTTTAAATAGGCGGATCATTATTTCCTAAACTGCCCCGTCACAATTTACAAAAAAAATCACAATAAATTCTACGGGACTCCAAATGACATGAACTTGGTCTAAAATGCCGGTTCCTTGTCAAAATAGACATCAAACAGTTTTGATGATCAATATTTTATTTCATTATTTATAGAGTAATACAAAATTGGGTAGCTATCTATCACAATCTCAGAAGGCTAAATATAATCTTACAATTGGAGATTAACTTACAAATTCAACATTAGGCTCTTTTTGTTGCTCTCCATTGGAGATTTTCGACAACTTTAAAAATTTATATTATAAACCTATTTTGGATAAAAGTTTTTGTTTTTTTTTTTAATCAAAAAATGTGATTTTTTTGAGATAAAATATGTAATTGAAAAGTAATTCGGGAAAAAAATGTTTGATTGAAAATGTTTGAAAAAATGTATTACTTATAATTTTTTTTTTTTTTTTTTTTTTTTTTTTGATGAAACAAGTTTACCAAACGAAGGCTTAATTACTTTCTCCCATTATTGGATAACTGGACTTAAGATATGCTTCCTCAAATCAAATGATGTCAAATCATGTTGTACAGTAATATCCATAATTGATTGTAGAATAACATCCATAATCGATAAGGACCACGTTATTTGTACATTTGAGGTTGACATTCCGAATGACGCATCCTCACATGGAGTGAGAGTCAGACTGCTCATTAATGAGAGTAGTAATACATATTCTCATGTAAGGGAATGTCATTCAATATTTACAAATAGCTTAATCCAATCAACAAACATTAGAATTAGAATTCGTACATATGCTTACTTTAAATGCATACACTGACCACATATGTACAAATAGCTTAATTCAATCGACTAACATCAGAATCAAAATAGGTACATATGCTTTCTTTACATACACACGTTAGTCATGATAGAAGTACAAATGTATAGTCCAACTGATAATTGAGTTTTGCACACTTATTTTGACTTTTAAATTGACATTTTAATCAAGAACTTGAGTGAATTTTTACTTATAAATTGTGTTTATCTTATGCAGTTAGATACACCCTCAATTTGAAAGGAAATGAGCAAATTGAAAAGAATTTAGCTAAAAAAAGAGCAATTTTGATGCCCCGTTGTCAAATTAAAAGAAATCAAAAGTATGAGGATTGAACCATAACAATCTAGAAAGATGGATGAACTACCTTGCAAATATTTCAAGGGTATGTTGTAATTAAAGTCAAAATGTCGGGACTCAATTGGACAAGATCAAAAGATGGATTGATTGCAAAAACCACAAATTGGAGATGCATGGATTGAACCATGCGATCGCAACTCACGAACATAGCCAACCAGTAGCTAAATCCATTTACCCTTGCTATCGCAAGGGCCAGTTTCAGCCCAGTGCCACAATATTATTTATGTTTTATTTTTATTTTCCTTAGGTGTTTTTAGATCTGATATTGAAACATATTTAAAGACCCATCTCCCCCTTTCAAAAGACTCATTTTTCTCTCTCTTTCAAAAGGCCCTTAATCATAAGGAGTTCGTCTGGAATATGGAACATCAAAAGGCTTTTGACAACTTAAAAACTTACTTATCTAGACCACCAATTATAGTTTCTCCTATACCAGGGAGATCAACGAACACGTATATATATATATATATATATATATATATATATATATATATATATATATGTTGAAAACAATATATTCAAGAATGATATCCCAAGAAGATAAAATGGACGAGGAAATAGTCATCCATTACCTTAGTAAGCAATTACTGAAATGTGAGTTAATTACTCTCGCATGGATAAATTATGTTTTGACTCTATATTTTACATGTACGAAATTAAGGGCTTATTTGCGGCCTATGACTATGTACTTAATTTCAACATCAAGTGGTTGATTTTTGATCTTTTTAACGACTTGAGCCTTTGTACCCAAGTTGTTAACTTACGTACCGTGTCTACTTTGAAAGATCATATGCACATCTTACCTTTCAATACTGTTTGGGGAGTCAATATAAGCTAATTCTCGTGGATATCTTCTGATGTGATGAGAATCATAGCTGATTTGACAAGACAAATTAATTATACTTGCCAAACAAATTTTTGAAGTACATGTTCGAAGAGCTCCAGGTCAATTATGGGTTAATTTGGAAGAAGATTTAAGGCCAAATAAAGTGATTAAGCCAAAAGAGGAGCCAATAATCAAGTTTTGGATTCAATTAAAGTTTTGACAGAGATAAAATCACCTCAATCTGACATCAGGATCAAAAGTTATGACTAAAATACTAAGTGGCACAATCAGTCATTTTTCGGTCAACCGAAAGTTATCGATCGACTGAAAGTCCAGAAATTTTACAACAACCTCAGTTCATTTCGGTCGAGTTCTGATCAACCGAAAGAGACATTTCGGCCGAGTAGCTGGTCCACCGAAAGTTACTGAAATTTCAAAAACGTTCATTTTCTTCTAATTTTTCGAATTTTCTTTTTATCCCAATTTTTTAGTTATAAATACTCAACTCTCAAACCCTAAGAAGAATAACTTATATGACTTGAACATTGAAGTCTCTCTTGAGAGCATTTGGAGGTAAATTCTTCTTTCAACTTATTACTTTCTTTGATATTCTTCAACTACACTTTTAGTAGATTATTTTTGTGTTGTTGTTGAATCACACTCCTTGAAATTTGTTTATTCCTATATATTGAGCTATGTTTATTCCTTACAATTGACTAGATTAAACTTGAGTCAAGATTTATTTTGTCATTTTAACTTTGTTGGGTTTATACAAAATTGTTGTGAAAATTCTTAATTCAAATACCAAAGGGTTCGCATCATGATGCGTCCCCAGGATTTGAACCCAAGACCACTATCTTTTGAGAGGCTTAAATTGAATCCTAGTATCAATTGGACAAGTCATCCAATTGGTACTAGTACTTAACTTAATGGCTTGGGCCCAAAGCTTGAGTTGTTAAAAAATCAGAATGAGTCATCATCTTGCGTGACATGTTAAATGATAAAATCTCATAGTAAATAAAAATGAAAAGTATAGATCAATTTATAAGAGTTTAAGCTACCTTTCTTAAAAAGGTTGACATTTTAAGACGGAATCTCTAATTCAAATATGGTATCAGATCTTATTAATCTTTAACGAGCAACTCGATTCGATAAAAACTAAAAAAATGAGCACATATGAATTTAAAAATTGATCTACCTAAACAAGCACCATCTTACAGGACATATTAAGAGATAAAATTCAGCATCAAATAAAGATAAAAATATAGATCAATTCATAAGAGTTTGGACTTTTTTTTTTTTTTTTTAAATAAAGTTGATATTTTAAGGAGGAAATTCTAAGTCTTAACCGTTAGGGTAATTGATGGTGGGTCTCTACAATTCAAGACGCTATTCGTTACACTTTTTATTAATAAAAAAAAAAAAAAATCTATCAAAATATCAAGCATAGGTTGAACTCGACATTACACTTCTATGATTCGACTTTTGAGGCGGAAACATATCTTCCGACTGAGAAGAATCCGGTTGTTGGTATTTTAGGGTTTAAACTTATTTATATCGAATTCTACTTTTATTTATACTGATTTGTATTTTATTATAAATTATTAAAATTAATACATCGACCTTTCAATTTGTGGCTGGATTAAAGTTGTTCTCGTTAGAAAAATATTGCCCCGTGATATTTGAATGGATAGAGAAATCTCACGATATTGCTGCACGACCGAGACAAAGTAAATTACTCATGATATTAATTTGTATGTGTTAACACTTTATTTCTCATTGGCCTTTTGTAAGGGATTGGTGAGTCGGTGACAAGTGAATGGAGAGAAATATCGATTGTTTGCCTTAAGGAATGAACTAAATTGGGTCCCACTTATCGGTAGACCGGACTGCCATTGGTCTTCAATTTTTCCATCATTTGTTCAGTGGGGTCTACTGCTTGATCATTGGGTCCCACTTATCGGTAGACCGAACTGCCATTGGTCTTCAATTTTACCATCTTTTGTTCAGTGGGGTCTAATGCTTGAATGATCAATGTAATTCAGTGTATCTGTATTTCATTGGTCAATCACAGACAACAACTTTTTGGGTTTTTGCACTTTGGGCTTACGTGCCATGCCTATAAATTTTTTTAAAAATTAAATTGCATTCAAATAAAAAAAAGGTTCAGCCCCTATCTAAAAAGGCTCGGGATATCAACCGTGAAATACAATCGTCCAATAGTTGATTACAGATAGTAAAAACAACAAATTGTACTAGCTTGTGAGGTTACCAAATTCCTCTCATAAGGGACAAAGTAACACAAATCACAACTACTACGAATCAAGAGATCGCGAACATCACCCAGGATGCCCGTATTTGGGTCAAAACTGTTGAGACCGTGTCCAAAATGCAGCACATTGAACCACCAGCGAAGGACCAATGGACCTTAGCCCATGATTAAAGTCTAGGATATCACCTTGGGCCAACTACCGAGGTGGAATAGCACGCGAGCTTCTTTGACCGAACTGATTTATGTCTAGCCGATGAGCTTTATGCTTAGCCGAGATACTTTACGGTGACATCCCAGATGAGTGATGGGATAAGGGATGGAGTCAGAGATGTGACACCGCCTTTACCAAAAAGTGACATGCGCCCATCTCCTACCAAACGTAGTAATGATTACTGTCAAAAAGCAAGATTTTCCTCTCCAACAATTAGGGTAAATACACGTGTAAAGTCCACCACGTGTCGCCATCCAAGACTATAAATTCTTCTATAAATAGGACGCTCCTCCCACCTTATAGGGGGTTAGCAATTTCGTTCTCTTAACCGTATATTTTACTCTCATTCCCTTTTCTCTTTTTTACACACTTATATACTTCCCGCACCCAAATTATATTTGCTTGAAATTGGTACTGACTTTAGCATCGGAGCGCAAATGGGAGCCACCTCGGGCCCCTTTACAAACTGATCGTTTGTCGTAGTGAGCAGGAGATCCACGTGTCAAAGAGGGAGGAGCTGAGACGTGTCATCCAAAGTCCAGCCGGATTTTTTGGTCAACAAAAACAATCGTGCGAAATCAAACCTTGAATAACTCTCAGTGCATCACTCTCAATTACCTTGATTGGGATCTATCTCTCCATTGCAAGATTGATGCCTTCTTTAATAGCTAAGGCTTCATCCAGCACCGCGTCACCAAAGTTGCGAGCCCGACAAGCAAAGGCCGCATGCACAACACTTGACTCATCCCTGAACCATCCCTTGAGGCCAAAGAAATCATCTTCCTTCCTAGCTGCAGCATCAGTCGCTAAGATAAGTCCATACGTTATCGCTTTGGGGCCTTCCCACGTGGCCTGACTATTGGCTTTAAGTTTTCTATTGACAGGTTCCAATCTTTTTGCATGTTTAAAGTCACGGATCAGAACCTCCACGTTCTAGCATGTAAACTCCGCAAGGCGAGACTCCCCCCCCCCCCCAACCATGCACCACCTCATTACGAGCTTTCCAAATACTCCACATGCCAACATTAACAATTTCAAGAATATTCGCAAGGTAGAAAAGTATGAAACTAACCAACTTCTCGTAGTAATCAGCGTCCTGACCGGCAATGTGGAGCTCTTTCCAAAACTTCCAAAAACCTAAAATTTTCCAGAATTCCTTTGACCATGGGCAGTCGATGAAAGTGTGGCCATTACATTCATACCCACCACACCAGGGCAATTAAGCTGGGAAGAAAATGTGCCATGCCTATAATTGGTTGTACAAGTTCGTGAAACATTCTTACTCACGGACTCGATATCCGTTAAAGGCCCAACATAAATGGACGAATATTACCTGACTAAATGGGTTTGTAGATCGATGAAAGTAAATTTTAAAACCCGACATGAGTATGTGTCGGGTGTAGATTTTACTACAAATACATAAGTGCTTATGAAACAATATCGATCGTTAAGTTCATTAGTGAACTATAAGTGTTCCTAGCATTGTAGCTCCAGTAATAAGTATTGTGACGACAATGAAGCCATCACGCAAGCGAGGGAATTGGGTCTCATTGATGATCTGAGTATGTATTTAGGGGCTACTATCTTATTCGAAGATTGTAGAAAAATAGAATTCATGCCCACTAACCTTGTGAAGGTTGAATATGTGAATAGTCACATATTGAAGATCCACCTGTAAAACCATTATCCCAACAAGAATATGATTATCATATAAACTCATTATGTATAGGATACATGAGTTATTGGATCTAGTGGGAGAATATTAGTGTCATGCTCTAAATCCAATCGTTGAGATAGCATAACACATATTATCATTGGCTCAATAAAGGCAGATCTATTATTACATTGAGTTTAACTTATTATTTAAATAATAGAGTCCGTAGAGTAAGTTTAATTAACTTGTAAGTCACAAGATGTTGTGACTGTGAGATACAAGTCATTAATATCTTATTCTAAAATTTTCCCTAGTTGAAGTAACAACAAGATACAGATATTGTTGTTGCAGTTAGACTAGCATGTGTTGCATTTCTTTCTTATGAAGAAAGTAGCTTATCTCATAAGCTAGAATGTAGAGAGACATTCAAATGAATACGTGGATGCAATGTTAGATGAACAAAGCATTGCATGACCCACCTAAAGATTCCACAAGGATAACTATCCAAGCGTCAGTGGTGAATCTCTAATGCAAGGTTGTGGATTTGGTCCTTTGACTTGAGGACTTCATAGAATCTTATATGAGGATTACTATGCTTTGGCGAGCGTTGATGTTGGATCTTGAGAGGGAGTCATCAGAATGACACCTACGAGTATAGTGAGAATTATATGAAGGTTGTGTATGTCCAACATGAGGATTCATAACTCCTGGGTAGTAGGAAATTATAACCTGTATTTCACTCACTTAAGTTGATGTAAATTCCTCGACCGGAGTGAAGTTATGAGTTGAAAAGGTGTTTTCAGTCATAACAAGATCAACTAAGATAAGAAGTGAATAACATAATTGGTTGAAATGAGATTGACGCTATTCATATCTCTTAACCAATTGTGTTATATTGATGAAGGGATTATATTTTCACGGTAACCACACATAAACTGGTCTTGTCATGCCACGTGACTTTTCCTTTCACATGGATTTCCTTGACACAATGCTAGATGTCAACCTAGGACGGCGACGTAAACTAATCGATCTTGGTGAGTTGATGATGAATTAGAAATAGAGATTTCAATTCATCTTATTCCAATCAGATTGGAATAATAATAACACGACATTTTCCATCGTGAATGGAACCTAATGGGTCATACACAAAAGGCGAGAATTGAGTATCTGGAATTGGATCTTGTCAAAGTGGGAGATTGTTAGAATTAATGTACAAGCCCAATTGTTGAGCCAGACTTTACAACTAGATTAATTAATATGATTAATTAATCTAGGCCCTATTGTGGATAGGGTTAAGGATTTGAGGTGTACATATTAATAAGTGCACCATTGTAAAGAATGCATGATAGTTGCAAAAGAGTCACTTTTCTAGCATTAGGTTTTTCTCTTGCTAGCACTAAGAGAAAAACCAATTCTCTCAAATCCATTCCAATAGTTGGAGAGTGATGGAGTTCCAGATTCAACTCACTGTGTGGATTTCTATTAGAGGCTCGACAATTGGACAGCTGGTGATGACAAGACTGTACCTCCCGTTTCAAATTTCAGATTCACGGTGTTCATCAAAGGTATCATCTTTATCACAAATTCTATCTAAGTGCAAGGTTGATCCGGGCTATGGTTTCGTGTCTGTTTAATTTCCGCTGTGCATGTATGACCCGAAACGTTACAGAATCAGAATAGAAAAATAGAAGAAATCGAAAGAAATAAGAACGTAGATAAATAAGAATATGAAGGAATAAGAGGTTATGGATTAAAAGTAACTTTTGATAATAATAAGTTCAGGAAAATACAAAAATTATCTTTAGATTTGAAAATAGGAAAATGAAAAATATTAGACAGAAGATAGAAAAGAGAAAAAGTAGCAATAAATGAATATCATAAAATTGAAAGGGCAATAGATGTTAGAACTACTCAAGGAACACACAAATTGAATCTTTTAACAAAAAATAATGTTACAGAACTATTAACAAAGATCAATAGAAAACAAAGTGAAAACATCCAATATGTTTATTTAGCAGGTATCCAAATAATGTTTAAATCCTTGTTTAGAGAAGGATTAGATTCGCCTTTGACAATAAGTTTACATGATGGAAGAATTATAAATTTACAAGACAGATATTTAGGAACAGTAGAAGGAAATCTAGCATATAAGAAACTAATATTTACATGTTATCCATAATATTTTATATCATTGAAAGAAAGAAATTTTAATGAAGTTTTAGGACTACATTTCAAATTACATAAAGATGATATAATGGAATCAGGAGATAAAATTATGACTATAGAATACAGAGTATTATACACATTTACTAATTCTAATTATGGAAACATTTATTCTTAAAAACCATATATTGAAATTCATAAAGAATGCAAAGATTTTGGTAAAGCTGTGGAATCAGATAAACAAATAAGTTTAGTCCCAAGAAACTATGAACTTACTATAACAAAAAATAAACCAAAAATTATAGAGTTAAGAGAAGAAGAATACCCTAATAATAATATAACATTTGAAGATAGCAGATTAATTAGAAGATCAACAAGTTTATCCAATATAAAATAATTAGGAGAAACTAGGAATACAAGGGAAATAAAACTTCATAGAAATGCTGGAAATATGAAGATAGAAGGTGAATATTTCAATGAAAAATAACATATAAAAGGATCAAATATATTAATCGACACATGAGCTAGCGAATGTAATATAGTCTCAAACAGAAACAAATGACTAATATCTCATAGAACTGATCCGTATAGATAGATATATAAATTTTGATGGACAAACACATATGACTGAACTCGAAGTTAAAGTACCAATAAAAATAGGAGGAATAAATCTCTTAGTACCATGTCATGTAGATAATAGTATGGTAAATCCTCATGTGTTATTAGGAATGAGCTTCCTAGATGGACTAGAAGATTATAGTATAAAACGTGAAGGATTATATATAACCCATAATGGTCAAACTATACTTTGTAGAAAAGTTGAATAAATGAATAACCAAATAAGTTTTCCATTAGCCGTTTATATACAAGTTACCATTGTTGAAACAAATATAACAACTTGTGCATTAATTGACACAGGAAGTGATATAACAATATTCAAAAGTTTCTTAATAAAATCATGGAATACTAATGGAAAGATAAAAATTACAAGAGTAACATGAGAAAGTACTCAAATAATTAATAGTGCTGATAAAATTGATATAATACTTGAGAGTAAACAAATAGTTGTGAACAAGATATATAATTATAACAAATTAGAATGTGACACATTACTAGGAAATTACTTTATACAACAATTTCAATATTATAAACAAAACAATTATATGATTATGTTACAAACACCTTGTGGACATTTACTAAAAATACCAAGAGAATTTAGATCTTACAGAGTTCAGCCAACACAGCGTGGTGATAAATGGGAGAAAAAATCAATTACACAAAATAAAATAAAAATAAAAGAATAATGTATAAAAAAGTCTTGAAAACGAATATACAAACAAACATGAAAAAAATCATTAATCAATTAGAAAAAATTTGTTAAGAAAATCCATTATTATTTTGGAAACCACATCATCCAAAAGCTAAAATAGAACTAACAGAAAATGTTATTATAAGAGTTAGGCCAATGATGTATACCATACAAGATACACAAGAATTTAAAACTCAAATAAAAGAATTACTTAACCAAAAATTAATCAGACCAAGTAATGGACCTCATAGTAGTCCAGCTTTCAAGGTAATGAAACATTCTGAACAAAAAAGAGGAAAAACTAGAATAGTAATAAATTATAAAGAATTAAACAAATATACCAAATTTGATGGATACTTTTTACCAAATAAAGAAGTACTAATAGACCTTGCAAAAGGAAAACAATACTATTCTAAATTTGATTGCAAATCAAGATTTTGGCAAGTAAAAATGGAAGAAGATAGCATTCAATATATAGCATTTAGTACACCCCAAGGTAAGTATGAATAGATGGTTATGCCATTTGGTTTAAAAAATGCACCACAAATATATCAAAGAAGAATGGATGACATATTTAGAAAATTTAATGAATTTTTAATTGTCTATGTTGATGATATATTAATATGTTCTAATAATAGAAAAGAACATAGAAACCATTTGATAAACAAAGCCATAATAGAAAAACATGAAATTGGTTTTCATGGATTATTAATAGATAAAAAATGAATAAAATTACAAACTCATATATTTAAAAAGAAAGTTTTCCAGATAAATTAGAATCAAAAGAACAAATGCAAAAATTTTTAGGATGTTTAAATTATGCAGAAGGATTTATTGAAAATCTCTCAAAAAAGAGACATAAAATTCAGATTTTACTCAGAAAAACAAATACCAAATGATGGAGTGATGAACATACAGAAATTGTCAAATCACTTAAGGAAGAATGTAAAAATTTACCAAAATTAAGATTACCAGATGAAAAAGATAATCTAAAAGTTAATACTAATGCCTCGGATAAATATTGGGCAGCAATATTAAAAACAGATCTTAATGAAATTTGCAGTATTCCAGTGGAACGTTTAACCAAGCAGAAATAAATTATACTACTCATGAGAAAGAATTGTTAGCAATTATCAGAGGAACAAAAAAGTTTTTATTATTTTTATTATCCAAAAAATTCATTGTTGAAACTGATAATTCTCAAATTGCAGGATTAGTGATTATTGTCCAATTTTACTTATTTTAAAGAAGTAAATAAATGAAAAAAAATACAATTTTGGGATATAAATTTTGTCATTTAGAGTAAAAATTATTAAAGATTCAATTTTATTTGTTTAACTCTAAATTAACTTTAGTTGACAAAAATTTCATTTATTTGATTACAGGTATATTTTGGACAAGTTCAATTCAAAAATCCCTAATTTAATGGACCTAAAAAGCCCATTTTCTATTATCATCCTCTGGCTTCTCTCGTTCCAACGAACCCAGCAGAAATTTTCATCCCCCTCATTCTAAACCCCAGACGTCTCTCTCTCACTTTCATCTTCAACCTACAGCCGCCCTTCTCTCTCAACCTCAACAGTAGCAGCCTACTTCCATCAACAACCAGCAGCCAACCTCCCTCTCAACACCTTCAGCCGCAACATTTCTCTCTTCTCTCTCTCGTTGTCTTCTTCTCCAAATAACCCACAGCCGTCTCTCTCTAACCTCTGTCTTCTCTCTTCTCTCAGAACTCATCCGCTTCTGCACACCAGCTCTCTCCTTCACCTCATCAACAACTCCACGCAGCAGCACCGAGCAGCAACCCGCCGCCTCTCTCGGACTTCTTCCACACAGCAGCAGCCGGAACCAACCGCTGCCTTCACCTTCAACCCACTTCACACCATTCTCCTCTCCCACACAAAAACCAGACCTTCTTTCTCGCTCCAGCCCTCTCCTTCACCAACAGGCAGCCTCCATACAGCAACTCATCTTCACGCAGCAGCACCAGCAGCCCGGTCGTCCACCTCACGCAGCCAGCCCTTCTTTGATTATTAGTTCTAGTTTAAGTTCTATATTTTTCAGTCTTACATTTGTTTTAATCATTAGTTTACATAATTTTATCTTGTTGATGTTATTTTGATTTTATATTTATTTTAGTATTGAAATCTCATTTTCGAATTTGAATTTTGTTTGATTCATGGTTATGGTTTGTTTGAATTTTATTTCGTTTAATTTAATGATGTCCGGCTAAGTTATATTTGAGGGGAGTTATTCTTAGCTTCAATGGACATGTTTTAATTCGTTATGGATGAATTCTTGTGATTGATAATAATTAACGAGTGTTTTAAATTTTCAAATTATTTTACTTGGATTAATGTCGCTGATGTGGTATGTATTGAATATGCACACAACATGCTCGACAAAACGCTGTAGAATAGATTGATTAATTTTCTCACTAATATTTTTACATCTTATCGATCTCAAGAAATTCATATTAATCTTAGTTGCAAGCCCAATTGATAGCGAAAGAATAACTCCACTCAAATTTCCCTTTTCATTGCAATTTAATTATATTATCTTTTTATTCATTTAAACACAATTGAAATCATAGTTTAGGTTTCGAATTTAGTAAATATTACGATACCAATAAAATCTCTAAGAAGAATGACCCTGAATTACTGCTAGGCTATAACTTGACCCCTTTATACTTGGAGGGTAGATTTTACATCGAGTCAATTAGTGAAAAATAAGTTACCACCAGAACCTCAATATAGGAGGCTCCCTAGATGGCAAGCCTATTTGGAATTTTATAATTTTGATACAGTTCATATTAAGGGTATCAATAATTATCTTGCAGAATTTTTAAGCAGGAATATTGAATTTGCAGATAGATAACATCAAAAAATCCTTGATAAATGCCAGCGAATGAACTTCCTCACAGAGGAAGCTGAAGATATAAAACTTGGAATTGAGCAACTAGCAGAGACTCTTCAAGGAAGTTTCAAGCATTTGATGGAAATCTCAAAATTTCATTACAGTTATACTAAAGAATTGAGCGATAACATAATTGAGATTGAATCTCAGTTTGAATCTTTAATTACCAAACAGGCTAATACCAAATAGGTTATATCAAAAATACAAACATGTACATCTTCTGAAAGCAATGGTGGACCAACGATTAAAAGAGATGAACCAAGTCCCAAGAAAGTTGTCATAAATGAAGCTAGTCCTCGAAAAATAACAATCGATGCCAAAGATGAACATACAAGGGTAGTCAGAATTCGTGCTGAGGAGGAAGATGATTCTCTTTTTTTACCAAAAGAAGACGAATATAAAACTACTGCCAAAGTTATTTATGAACTCCAAGAATGTGATTGTTATTACATTTCATCTGGAGATCATGTATACCCACGATTGATCGTTACTCAAGGAGGAGCTCCCTTCATGACAAAAATGGCAGCTGATTATGGATTCTTGGATCTTATCTATCCAGGAAAAGACTTGAAAGAAATTGAAAATTTTGATGATTTATTAAAAGGAGAGATTTCAAAATTCGCACAAGAAAGACCTATATATTTAAAATTTTATTCAATCAGTCCTGAAATTGATGGAAGGATGTATTATCCCGCTGAGCATATTATCACAATTGGGTATGTTGCTCGAAATTTTCAAATTAAAGTTGGAAAAAATACCAAACCAGTACCAAACATTACAAGATCATGGTTTAGATCTCGAAGGGTATTGAGAATTAAGGTTCTCTACAACATTTCCAAAAACTTGTAAGATAAAAAATTCAAAGGCATATGCCAATATAATGGATGGACCCTCCTCACTAATGGAGGAAAAGAAAATTCAACAATCTTGAAAGAATATATCAACAAGTTTGACACTCATCAAATTCATGAAAGCTTTGCTACCTTACAAGAGGTATGTATATCCAGAAATTGCCCCACATGCCAACAAAATTGATGAACAGCTTGTATTTACTCTATTAAAGGAGAGTGAAACGTGGCAAAAAATAGACAGCCCAATGTAAGGGCCATGTGAGAAAAGAAATGATGGAGGACAGGTGTGTCCTTGTAATAATCAATAAAGGGACATGTGTGTCCTTATGTGTCCTGATGTGTCCTTGTAATATTAATGAAAAGATGTAAAATTATTAGGTCTATGATGTAAGCAGTGATGTAATTGTGTCCAATGTAGCAATATAAATAGAGGCCTCCGGGCTTGTTGAAAGGCAGAGATCACTTGAGCACTCAGTTCGTGAGAAAGCCAAAAATCTTATGTCTTTGAAAAATTCTCGTACCAATCTTGATTCAATCTTCATATTATCAATAAAATCTCAATCTACTTATCAAATTATGATGAGTTTCTAAATTCTTATCTTCTAAATCCTATTTCCAAAAAAGAAAATATATTATTAAGAAAACTCCCTACACTCTGTCTTAAAATATTTTCCATCTAAGAGATTATACAGTGAAGGCATCCAGGTTTAGCTAATAACCCGTGAAGACAGGAGGCCATTGAAGGGTGTGGAGCAGAAACCTATAAGCCTGAAGGTCACTAACAATAGAAGGAAAATACAAAGGTACTGAGAACAAGAAAAGATGTTAGTATTCTTAATATATCTATTTTTAAGGAATTAGGAGGAAGAAGAGCTTTTAACATGACAAAGTTCAGAATTGTTAAATTTAATTATCAAAACAGTCCTTATAATGATGAATATCATAGTATAACTGAACCTTTATTCATGCATAAACAGTTTACTAGACCCAATAATGAAATAAAAAAGTTATATCATGTCTATATGCCATGTTTTTTTAGCTATTTTTCAGAAATTAAAAGAATTATTAGGAATGGAAATTACAAAATCAATCATTTACTTTTGGCTTGATAGTGATAATACCAAAGTAAATAATGAATTATATTTAGGATATGTGTTTAGTAGCGATAATGATTATGATCCTATAATAGATTATGACAGTGATGGAAGAGATGAGTCTTTCTTTACCAGTTTTTGAAAATCTTAATATCATGAATGAAAGTAATTATATCATGAAAAAACCCAGATCTAAGAGAGGTCTATATAAAATTAAAAAGAATATCAAAAGTAAAAAAGGTATTGAATATGAGAATGAAATTGATAAAATAGGATACCAAGAGCAACTATACGCATCACAAGAGATATTAAAAAGTTTTATAGAAAACTTTGCTAGAGGTAATGTAAGATCTATACTAATACAAGATATTCAAGATATAATTGATAAACTAGAAAAGAGGAAGAAAAATACTTCAAAATATAATATAACATTTGAGCCAAGCATAGATATTATGGCTGACATAGATATTATCAATTCCCAAACACTGATAGAATTTGAAAAGTTACTTGAAACTTTATAACTACTTTATACTTCTGTGTTTTACAATGCCAAGATACACTATTAAAGGATTATATAATTTGTTAGAAAGAATAATGAAAAAAATAGATAACATTATATCTCATTTAATAGATATGGATGAATCATCTGAACAATATTATATACTTTTAGAAAATCATGACCAATATATTATAGATTATTTTGATATATTACAACTTAAAATAGATTTAAAAAACAAAATAATGACAAATACAGTTCAAACCTAATGCCAGTATATACAATAGAAGGATTAGATAACCTTTTAGAAAAATTAAAAGATAAAATGGAAGTTATTAAATATCAAATGGAAAATGAAAACATATTTTCTGAAGAATATAATAAACTTTTGAAAAACTACGAACAATAAATTGCAGATTATTTATTTTATTAGATCAAAGAATTGACTTATATCAGAAAATTTTGTATAATAATTTACCAACTCGATAATTAATGGATACTTCAGAAACATCAACTTCAAATAACTGTAATCATAAATTATATTTAGAAAATAAAGAAATTTCATTTTTATCAGCTATTGTTGAAAAATCTAAAAATATACATTCTGTTGGAAAATCTAAACTAAAAGAAATATACGAAGATATTGACTATGCTATCCTAAATCGAATAGAATTTAATTCCGTTGAAATAGCAAAAAATATAAATACAATTCATAAAATTTTAGAAGAATACGAAGATATAGAAGAAGAAGTTTCAGATGGAATAGCGTTATGATATATAACTAAAAAAGATCATCCTAAATCATTTGAAAAATTATCACAATATAGAACATTTTTAGAAGAACTCAAAAGATTAAAAAATATAAATATAACCAGAAGCACTAAATTAAATCAACCTGACTAAGTTTGGAGATATATCTTGCAAAATAAACAATTCTTTTCATTAAGGGTAATTCTGACATTTTAACAGGAAGGTCTATTTTACTAAAGTTATTGTCTACCAAACCCATTTAACTAAAAAACCCTTTAATTATTATAGATATATAAGTGATTTTTGGATGAATTTGTGAAAATTTGTATTTTAAAGAGAATACGTGGTTAAAAATAATTGAAAAATATGAAAAATGGTGGATCCTACAAAAATGTGCGGTTAAAAATGAATTTGAGGGAAAATCTAAAAAAAAATAGAACGCTCTTAATCCCACGTACTTACCAAACATGTTATATGCTGATTTGGACTAGTAATAGAGTCATAATGTAATTTTTGATACGCGACATTAGGGCTTGGGCCATATTAGTTTGTGGAAATTACATCCACATCTATTTTTAAAATTCACAAATCAAAATCAAGTTTTCAAGTTTTTTATACGAAAATCTGGTCCTAATTCATTTTTAATTATTAATTAATAAAATGATTATACATAACACAAACTTCATTCCCACCCAACCACCTGCTGACCATTAGCCCGAATATTCCCCCATCACCCATTTATCCCCACCCAACTACCTCCACCCTCCACCACCGGCGACGGCGACGGGCAGCTGCGACAACTAATGTTGTGTAGTCTGGTTGTCACAACAGCATCGATGGAGTTACGTGGTGGAGGCTTTCTGGTTGAATCGAATTTTGGGTGCAAATGGAAGAGTTGTTTTCGGATCTGGTAGTGACAAGTTGCAAGACTAAGTTTCTCTCCCCCGGATATATATGTAGTTATCTCTACGCGCGGCTGGGTTAAGGTTTGGTGAAGGTTTTGGTGGTGGCGCAACGGAGTAGATCGCTGTGTGTGCACATGCACGACGACAGAGGAATCGTCCGCGTGCGGCGACTCTGTGTTGCGCTGCACTCTTCCAAATTTTTGTGGTCATGCGGTTCATTTTTGTGGTGGTGGAGAGGGGTTGTGGTGGTCAGCCATGGTGGTGATGGTCTTGTCATGTTATGATTGTTGTTCGCTAAAATTATGTACCGCAAGCACACAGATTGCGTTCAAGAAATAAAGTGGACTTTTTGAGTCCTGATTGTCTATCTCACGAGAAATGTATACTCAATTACACACTCTAGTTAATTCAATTTTAACAATGAAATCATACAATAAATTTTTGGATTGTTTTTTTGAATTCAAAATTTAAACAAACTAATTTTAAATTCTAACAATAATAATGAAAATGGAATATTAAAAAGTTGGGATTCATGATTTCATTTAAGCAACACTTAATTAATTTGCATTTTGTGAATAAAATATTTACTTAAGATATATAAATGCAAGAAAATAGTCATAAATCAAAGTACACAATATTAAAAGACAATAATCATAAATTCAAATACTCAAAAATAAATAACTCAAAATAAATAAACAAACTTAAAATAACTAAGTGAAGTTAAGTAACACAATCATCCCAACAAAATATTTTTTAGCCCATAATAAAATAACAACACTTAATAACTAACACAATCATTTCAATAAAAAGTTAAATAAAAGATTACAAAAAAGATAATGAAGAGAACTCTTCCTTCAAGTTAATTTTTGTGTTGAATGCTATAATATTTCTTCACCTTGGGTTAACTTTTTCCTTCTACATTCAAAGTCTTCAACAACTTAACATAATACTTTAAAATGTACAATAAACACTATGTAAATAAAGATGAAAGCTTGAAATAACAATAATGAAAAACTCTTAACAACTAGAAAGATGTTCAAAAAGAATAAAAACTAGTAAAAACTCAAGAACTATAAAGATGCATTAAAAGAGAAAATGTAGAGAAAACTACAAGAAAAACAAAAGAAGCACCAAGAAGAAAATTACAAGAAAAACAAAAGAGACACCAAGAAAAGATAACCCTAGTTGAAATTCATGCTTGGGTATATATCATTTCCCCAATAATCACTCAAAAAACCTTTAAAAAGCCAAGATCCACGAAATACAATCTAGGGATGGCAAAAAAATCGCTTCCACCAAAACCTAACGAGTACCCGACCCTAATGGGGCAAAAAAAAGTCGCCCCACGAATTGATGGGGCGGGTTTGGGATTAAAATTAAAAACTCGAAGCGGATATGGACTGGGCGGGGCGGGCCAGGGCAGGTATTGTTTGACCCGTCCCGCCACTTATATTAAAAAATAATTAATTTTTTTATTATATAGTTTGAAAAAAATATTATATTTTGTTAATTTTTGTTTATGATGAATATTTAAATATATTGTATGATCTTTTTGGCAAAAATATTGTTTGATATTGTGTAGTTTAAAAAAATTGTTTAATTATGGGGGATGGAATTTAACAGTAAAACAAATGAAAAAATTGTTCAAATAAATTTTTTTTTTTATTAAAGAAAAAAAATAAACAGGGCGTCAACGTTGCGGGGATGCCCTGCCCTATTATGACTTAGCAGGTCATGGGGCGAGTATGTGTTTGAGGTTCTTCTCGTGAAGCGGGGCATGGGGCGAGGGTCCCCGCCCCATTGTCATCTCTAATATAGTTGGGCCAAATTTTTTTTGACAATTACGACAGCGGGATCGTGTGATGAAGATTTCACACGTGGCCTTCGGTTCTGGTCACTTTCGAACCATTGTTTGTGTTCGCGTGACGGTTCGAACCACGCGAACGCTTGGTTCAGCTTGGCATTGGTCTGGCAGCTTGGTCCTTCTTTTAATTGCAACATGAGTCTTTCATCTTTCAATGCCTGTCAATTTGATCCCCAAATTTTCATATTTCTTTCAAATAAGTCCTTCTAAAATTGCACTTGAGGTCCTTCAGCTTTTGGTATATTACAATTTGGTTCCTCAATTAATTGCACTGCTAGTCAAGAACTTTCTGAAAGTAATAAATTGGTCCCCAAAATTCTGATTTCAGCAAACATTGCATTCCATTTGTGATTTTTCGCCTAAACTTGAATGTTGACCTATTTAAACACAAAATATGTATAAATTAGTCGATATTTACTCTAGGTACACAAAAAAATGTTAATTTAAAAGTATAAAAAGTGCATAAAAATGCACTTAACAATGGTGGCCTGGTGTTCTGATGTGCGGTTTTGATTGTGGTATTTACCAGCAAGTGGTGGTGAGGTAAGGTGGCAGTAGTAGCGACGGAGGCGACAGTCATTTGTTGAATGTGTGATAGTTGTGGTGGGGGTTTGTTTCCGTGTGGTGGCTGTTTGTAACAAGTAATTGGGGGCAGGTTTGTGTGTTGTGATGGTCTGCGATGATGGCAGTTTGTGGATGCAGCAGTTTTTGGATGTGTGGTGGTGGTCTGTGGCTATGTGGTTATAATTAGAGGTGGATTTGTGTATGTTGATGGTGTGTAATGGTGGTTCTGGTGCCCGCGATTGTGAGGTTGGGTGGGGGTGGTTGGTTAGGGATGTCAAACGGGGCCGAGATAGGCTGGCTCAGCCCATTAAACTATAAATCGGTCCGGTCCATGAGCCGAATTTGGGCTGGCTCGTCTCCCAGTGAACCAGCCCAAGTCCGGCTTTTGGGCTTGTTGCTCCACGAGCCGCACAGGCCGACTCGTCAGCACGTATTTTTTTTTTTTGAACAGCTAAATAATTGAAAATATAAAAACTCTCCTCCTTTAATCCAGGTTTGGGACTTGCTACATTTAATTTCTTGTAAGCGGAGTTAAAATTATACACGAACAAAATATTTCGTGTACAATTTTTTATTTGAAAGAAAGAATTCAAAATACATAAAATGAAAATAATTATAAAATATTTTTAATGATAATAATTATATTATAATTGTAAGGATAATAATTAATAATACGAACAAATTTAACTCACCAATACGATTGTTCTCTGAATTCCTCGACAAGAATTTCACTTATCCTATCTTGAAACATTTTCTCTGCAAAATGTCAATCCTTCAAACATATTAAGGCCTCCAGTATGTCTTCTTTAAGCTTTGGCCTATATTTAGATAACACTCTACCACCTGCACTAAAAATAGCTTCCGATGCTATAGTTGATTCTAGATGTACTAGTAGATCTCTTGCAATCATAGAAACAACCAGTTGTTGACGTTCGTTAAGTCTCCACCACCTAAGAATGTCAAAATTATTTTCTCTCGTCCTCATCTAGCATACTAAGAAGGTTATGTGAGAAATACCTAGTTAACTCACCCGTAATTTCATATGAACTATTATATGTACTAGAAAAACTAGAACCACTAGGAAGTGTAGTAGAACTTCCCTTCAAATCATAAGGTAGGAAAGTAAATATGGTCTTGATTTTGTTTCACATTAGGGGTGGGAGCAATTCTTATAACATTTTTACCTGGCCTTTCGGCATTCATCTCGTACATTTCACATAAATTTTTTTCTAAATTTGTACATGTTAGAGGGGTCCTAAAAGTTAATTTATTTGATATTGTCTTTATGGAGTGTTTAGTTCCCTCTAAATTTATTCTAGGGTCCATAACCGTTGCTAATGGAAACAAAGTCGGTAAATCTTCCCAATATTTTCTAAACTTAGTCTCCATTGCTACAATGATTTGAGAAAAATAGGAAATGTCTTGTACTTATTAAAGTTATTAGCAATGCAATAAAAATACTTCAACATTAAAAGACTAGTGGGATAATAAACACCGGACAATTCGTTTATAGCATCGTAAAAGGGTTTCAAAATTTTTTTAACATGAATTGTAAGTTCCCAATCATTAGTCCCCAAATCAAAACTTGGGCCGTGAGTGCTGACCGTTGTAATAATCACATATTAAATAATCATAACCTTGACAATGTTCAATCATTAAATAAGTTGAGTTCCATCTATGTCCTAAATCTGTAAGAAATGATCATGATGTCATACCATTTTCTACACACAGTGTATCAAAAGCTTGTTTTCTAGAAGGTGCTAGCATAATGAAATTGTAAGTACACCTAATTTTTGTCAATTGATTTTCTATAAATTTAAGACCATCTTGAACTATTAAATTGAAAATGTGACACACACAACGAAACATGAAACAAGACTCCACCAAATTCAGGATTTATGTGGGCTGCTAATCTATCTATCACTGTTTTATTAACAGAAGCATTATTTAGTATAAAACTAAGAACTCTACTATCACAGTTAAATTCTCTAAGAATTGCAAATAGTATATTGAAAATATTTGTTGCATTATGAATAACTTTAAATACCATAATTCTTTTGTGTATTAACCAAAAATCATCAATGTAATGACAAGTAATAGCTACGTAACCTCTATGATTATTTCCAATCCACAGGTCCGAAGTAAATGACAAGTTACCATTATATTTATTTAAAACATCTATAAAACATTGTTTTCTCTAGAAATATTTAGTTATGCAATCAGCTCGTAAAGTATTTCTAGAAACGGGTTTGTACCTAGGTTGGTACCTAGGTTGGAGATACTTTTGAATGAATTTCGTGAATTGTGAACTTTCTACAATTGAAAGTAGGAACTCACCACTCGATACAAATATGAACATCCCTTCTTGACATGCTAGATCTTGGTTGAAGACCCAATTGGTTAGACTCGATTGACCAAACTGTAGAGTTAATTGGTTTGCTTCAACTGTGCCATGTTTTCGACATCCTTTACAGTGTCTATTGAGGTGTGTTGTGCCCCCACCTTTCTTCCAAGAGAAAAGTACGTCTCAAGTTTACATTTTGCTTCGTATACCGAGTTGTTATCAGCTTCTTTAGTTGTTGTTTCAATCAAATTGAAAACATTCTATCAGTTCAATTTTTTCGACCTTTTTGGATTTCTACTGGAGCTTGCCGTCGTACTAGCAGAGCCGGATCCATATGCAGCACCAACATCTTCATCAACAATTTCATCCAAATTAATAGGAGTTCTAGCATCTATATCTCCGATCTCATTTTCCAATTCCGCCAAATTTTCGGGAGTTGGAATATCGTTGAGAGGTGCAAATTCATCAACAAATTTGCTATAAGGATAACCATGAGATTGTGAGTGTGTCATTAGAAATAATAGAATTGAAAATCTGGAGATGAAAATGAAATATAAAATTTGAGACAATATTGAATATTGTATGAAATATTTATTATTGGAACTAGAAGTTGAATATTGCAATTGAGAGTTGAACACTTGAACTTAAGAATTGAGAGAATATAGACTAGAGAATAGTGTAATTTCTTAAAGATAGAATTGAGAGAATTGTGTAAAATTTGTGTTAAAGAAATGAGATATTTATAGAGTTAAATTAAAAGGCAAAAATAAATAAATAAGTAAAATAAAATAAAGAAACGGTCACAATTCCAAACGGTCACAAATGTGACCGTTTGATATTATATATATATATATATATATATATATATATATATATATATATATATATATATAATAATAATAATAATAAATTAAACAGAGAGAGACGAGCTCTCACGAGCCTGAATGGGCCGGCTCGTGAGAGCGCGAGTCGGCCCATTTCGCAGTCCGTTAGACTAGTCCATGAGCCGGTCCACGAATTTCACGAGCCGAACTCGAACTGTCCAACACCCAGATTTTTTGTCTGGTCCAAGCCCAAGTCCCTTTTTCATGAGCCGAGCCGAACTTTTAACGAATCGAATTGAGCCGAACTCCCGAACTGTCCAATCCGTTTGCCACCCCTATGCTTGGTTGGGTGATGAAGGATAATTTGTGACCTATAATTGAATTGTTGTGACCAAATAATTTGATAATTGTGACCCAAAATTAAGTTGTGACCAATTAATTAGCGTTACCATAATTTTTGACCTATAAAATTTTTTGTTTGTGATCAAGACAAGATTGTGACCAATTAAATTGATAATTTGTAATAAAAAAAAGGAGTTGTGACCAAACAATTTGATAAATTGTGACTGTGAAATAAACTGTGACCTATAAAATTTATGATGTGTGATCGAGAAAACTTATGGTCTATGAAAATTGCGACCCAAAAAATTCGTGATTGCTTCATGAGAAAAAATTTTGATCTATAAAATTTGTGATTTGTAATTATTGAAGAAGATCTGAATCATAATTTGTTAAGTGATGATCAATTAACTCGAGATTTGCAATCGGAAAAAAAATTGCGACCTACAAAATTCGACATTTGTGATTGAGAAAATAAGTTGTGACCTATAAATTTTTAATTTGTGACCGAATAATAATATGTGACACCTATAAATTTGATAAGTTGTGATAAAAAATAAGTTGTAACCTATAAATTTATTATTTTTTATCATGAATTAATTTATGACCAAACAATTTTATAATTTGTGATTTGTGTCTGTGGTCATAAATTGTATAATTGTGATATTGGTCTAATTAATTACCTATCTAATTATATATTTTTAATTAAAAATCTAATTTTTGTATTAAAACCACAAGTTTCTTAAATTTTAAATTACATCTTTTAAACTCCTTATATATGTATTTATCCCTATTAGTTTTTCCATGATAAAAAATGAAGAAAGTTGTTTCTCTTTCCTTGAAAAACTCTATACTAGTAATCACACTCGTACGATGCACGAAAGATATAATTGACAATTATTTATTGAATAAGTTTTAATACACAGTGTCCGAAAAAAATAACACAATATACAAAAAAATAAAGAAATAACTTTCATACATAAATTGTGGATAATTTATAATTTACTTTTTCCCTATAAGATTTATTACTTGGTCTAATATCCTTGTATGAATAGCATAAATTTTCTTAATACAAAATGAAATAAAAGTGGCAAGTAACTTGTATTGTATGCATAAATTATGCATTCATATATAATGAAAAATACCAGAAAAGTAAAACAGAAAGTTGCGACTTGCATATTTTTTAACAGTAAATTGTTCATTATCTAGTTTTCTTAATTTATTTAGACGAGGTAAGATGATGAGAACCGAGAAATTCAAACATCAATGCGCGAGCCTTTGGGACCCATGACGAGATCCGATGCCAAGGAGGTTCAAGATTCGAGGCTAAACAATGTGAATAAGTCAAGAAAAGAAGCCAAAAATGAGAAGAAATTGGACTCAACCAATTTCGGTCGACAGAAAGTCTGCAGAGAATTTTGGAGCTAGCCTCAGTCACGTTCGGCTGAGGATTGGTCGACCAAAAGTGCGATTTCAGTCAACCATGTGTTGGACCAAAAATATTTCGATCGACCAGTTCTGTCAACCGAAACACCTTGAATTCAAAAAAAAAAGGATTTTTGTGCAATTTTCTTATTTACATCTTTTACCCATTTTTGTACATTAAATACACTTTTCATGTCAAACTCAAGACAACTTTGATGTTCATATGAATTGGTCTTGAGAGACTCCCTTTGAGGTAAGGTAAAAACCCCATTTGATCTTGTATTTATCTTTGGAAGTTAATCAAGTTTACTTGAATATTATTATTCTTATGTTGTTGTTTATTTTCCATCACCTTGGAATTTGTTTAGTTGATACCCATTGGGCTAGGATTAGTTTAATTCTTGAATTTTAGGTTAGATTTAAACTTGGGTTAAGGTGTTTTATCGCTTTATTTACCACTTTAACTTTCTTGGGATGGTATTAAAATAGTTGTGGGAATTCTTGATCGACATACCAAGGGGGTTCGCATCATTTGGTATCAGAGCTTGGCTCTAATTTGGTAAACCTATCATTTACATTATTGTTGTTGTTCTTCATATTAAAAAAAGAAAAAAAAATCCATAAAAAAATTGAAAAATTTCATATGCCTATGAGTATTTCTTGATTCCTACATATTGGGTATATTGATTGTTGTATTTGTTGGAGGTTTCTATTATCCAAACAGTTCCATTTCTACATTATCCAAAGTGTACACACAAAGTGTTTGATAAATTATTCCAAAGAAAAATACTCCATTAGTACTTTGTTGTTCAATGCCCATTTATTGTTAATTACTTGGGGCTATCCAATTCTCATTTTTTTTAGATTGTGTTATTAACATTTTATCTCATATATCACTTGCTCCATACATTGGGTAATTATTGTTCATTCATTCCTTACCACATTTGGGTTGTTGGGGATTTATCATATCCACATTATATCCATTAAAGGCCAGTAAAAGATTGAATACAAAGTGTTTGCTAAATTGCCTCATTGAAAATTACACTATTTGTGCTTATTGCTCTACATCTAAGTCTTGTCTATTACTTGTGGTTATTTAATCTCATTGTTAAAATCGTATTCCTAGCATCTAATCTCACATAAATATTGTTCTTTTTGAGTATGGCAAGCACATAAATTCCACTTGCTACTGTGTCTACTTGTTATAAATTCCATTCTTCCTTATTTGTAATTTCTTTGACTCCACAAGAATTATACTTTGTGGTTTAGTTGATTACCTTCCTTGGAGAACTTGAGAAAGGAGATTTTGAGTGGAAAAAGGTAAGAGTGATGAGCTCGTTAGAGGGTAAAAGCCTAAAATGAGTGAAACCCGAGTGAAAAATATTCTTTTGAGAACACTTTCACACTTGCACACCATATCAAATTCCAATGCTCAAACTCAAGATTTGAAGTACTTGTTGCAAAATATTTCAACCACCATGGCTAGACAAATAGAGAAGATTGGGGGTGGGTTGGAAAATTTAGGAACAAGAAGGGAGAGTACATCAACTAGGGGAGGTGAAGAAATGATGAATAGTAGAAGAAGGGTGGGGGATAATTTTGGGAACATTATGTATACAGATGGGAGTAGGGATTGAAATGGGAGTATGAATAGGAAAATTAGAAGAGATGTTTGAGATAATGAAAGGGATGGTGAACAAAATAGGAGTATGAATAGGAAAAGAAGAGAGTGGTCAGATGATAGGAGAAATGTAGTTGATGAAAATATTGATAGTGTGAGAATGCAAAATTCATCACTTCATGGGATGAGTAAAGGTGGATAAGTGGTGGAGGAGATGAATGCTTGGCCACCTAAAATATTTGGCTCATACTAATGAGATGGAGGAACATGGGGATGATAATTTCTACACTAAGTGTCTAGTGAGTGATAAACCATGTAGTTTCATGATAGATGGGGGGATTGGCACTAATTTGGTGAGTGCTAGTAGAGTGGAAAAATTGGAATTACCGGCTAAGAAACATCTTAATCCTTATGTGTTGCAAAGGTTGGGTGACTATGGGGAGGTGAGAGTGAGTGGTCAAGTTCTTCTTACTTTCAACATTGGAACCTATAGTGACCAAGTGTTATGTGATGTAGTTCACATGCACACTACACACATAATTTTGGGGAGACCTTGGCAAGGTGATAGGAGTGTAGTACATCATAAGAGGAAGAACCGGTATAACTTCCAATTAAGTGGGGAAAGGTTGGTGCTCCTACCTTTGAGTTTGGAGGAAGTTCATAAAGATCAAATGAAACTCAAGAAGGAGTTGGAGGAAGAAAAGAAGAAGGAGAAAGAAAAAGAAAATTCAATTGAAAAATTAGATGAAGAAACAAAGGAGAGGCAAAATTGAGGGCATGAGAGTTAGGGCTACGTCCCTAGAAAAATGAAAGGCAATGAGGGTTGGAGCCACGACTCTAGAAAAAGGAGAGGTAAGAGAAGAACTGAGAGTTGAGGTTCCTACCTCAGAAAAATGTGAGGAAGTGAGGACTGCCACAAGAAAATTGAGAGCAGAGATCACACCAAAATATTATTTACTCTTGAATACTTTAACACTTCCCTCCCTAACTTGGTTACTTCTTTGTTGCAGGGGATCGTTAAGCATACTTATCAAAGCAACAAGGAGCTCCAAAGACATACCGTGTGGAAGAAATTCATGGAAAGAACGAATGCGAACTGTATTTGACCAAGGTGGTTGGATGTTGTTCCTTCGAAGGAAAGAACGGGTTCCCGATCGAATAAAATCTAAATTGCAGCTCCGTGGTGTCGGCTCAATTCAAGCTCTTGGCAACATCTACAAATTGATTTTGCATGGTGAGTATGAAATTTCAGTTACATTTATTGTGCTTGAATTTTCTCTTTTTATTGTAGGTGTCGATTCATGTCGAATCTCTTTCTAGATGGAGTGGATGATGAGAATCGCGAAGGTCCAATTTCATTGCATGAACCTGTGATCCACAATGTTGCAAGATCAAAGTTCAAGGAGTCTCACGACAGTGCATCAAGCAACATTCGAGGTCGAATCCTTTTCAAGAAAGAGCGGATGATGAGAATCGAAAAAGTCAAACCTCGATGCACGAGCCTGTGGGACCCACGACGAGATTCTATGCCAAGGAGGTTCAAGATTCGAGGTTAAACAATGTGAATAAGTCAAGAAAAGAAGTCAAGAATCAAGTAAGAGACAAAAATGAGAAGAAATTGGACTCAACCAATTTCGGTCGACCGAAAGTCTGCAAAGAATTTTGGAGCAAGCTTCAGTCCCGTTCGACTGAGGATTAGTCGACCGAAAGTGTAATTTCGATCAACCATGTGTTCAACCGAAAATATTTCAGTTGACCAAAACACCCTGAATTCAAAAAAATGGGGTTTTGTGCAATTTTCGTATTTACATCTTTTACCCGTTTTTGTACATTAAATGCATTTTTCATGTCAAAATCAAGACAACTTTGATGTTCATATGAATTGGTCTTGAGAGACTCCCTTTGAGGTAAGGTAAAAACCTCATTTGATCTTGTATTTATCTTTGGAAGTTAATCAACTTTACTTGAATATTATTATTCTTGTGTTGTTGTTTATTTTTCGCCACCTTGAAATTTATTTAGTTGATACCCATTGGGCTAGGGTTAGTTTTATCCCTTTATTTACCACTTTAGCTTTCTTGGGATAGTATTAAAAGAATCTTTGGTCGACATACCAAGGGGGTTCGCATCATAAGATCTAAACATATGACATATTTTATACTTTACAATTTTGATTTGATGACTGAAGTCGAGCTTATGGTTAATGAATTTCTAAAAGTTGAAATATTTAAAATTTTCAAATCGTAAAATGAAATAAAGAGACTAATAAACATACACAAAATTAATTTATCGACTCCTTGAATAATACTATAAAAATTAGTACTAACTAGCCCCATGTGGCACATCCCAATTGGCAAAGTTTGGGAATCTACAAACGCTGGCGGCATGAGATAGCTAATTCGTATCCTCACATGTTAGAATTTACATCTTTCACCAATCCCTAGAGTAGGGGTGGTGGGGATGCCTAAGGTTGACGTTCAACCCAGAATTAGTACTAACTATCTTAATGCAATAATTGATATTAAAATATATTAAACATTTATTTCATTTCATTACATGTAATAAAGCAAATACATTACGACCAAAATTTACCAAACATTTTAAAAAATAAAAAGATTGCTCAAACTTAAATTAAATACTTCAATTTGTTAAAAATACATGTGACGAACTTATATGCAGTCCTATATTTAAATGAATATAACAAATAAACAATATGAAATATAAGTTTTAATTAAAATTTATTGAATGTATATTACAAATACAATTAACTTTATAAAAAAAAAATTATCTATACATCTCAATTTATAAATAGGAGCTTAACCCACAAGATATTAGACTTTGTCACTTATTCGTATATAATTAATTCTTCGACAATAATTTTTTTTCAATATTTATTCTGAACCATACATTCTTTAAAAAATCATTTTTCACAATTGCACATACTAATTTTAATCGAACTTTTTAACCACGCGATCTAAAAAAGAAAATCATTTTTCAACTTTCATTTTCTACTCAATTGATTGATTTGACAATTATTTTATTTTTTTTATACTACTTTCCTTCACTTTCAATCACACATTTAAAACTATTTGAATCTATAATCTCTATCAAATATACCCTTATTCAATGGTTTCCAATGCAATGTGACTTTATTTTTCACCGAGTAGTCAAATGGTCATGTTATTGAAAAATATATCCTTATGCATGTTAAATAAACTTTGTTGATCATATTCTATTTGTAAATAGAATGATTTTGCTAACACCTTATATTTTTATTTTTAATATAATTCAATGAACTAATTGTTATAGTCTATAAAATATGTTTATGATTACCAAAAAAATAACTAACTGTTATAAATTAGTGAGAAAAGTCAATAGATTTGTGTGTTTTATTGAGGACAAGATTCTCAAATTTATGGAGAAGAATTAGGGATTCAATGGTAATAATAAGGGGTGCAAGGGTAAAAAAGTCATTCAATAATTAACTTTATTTACAACTCTCCACTTGAATGGCACATTACAAAATATTTGTCTAGTTAAAACCTTGTCGTAAAATTCAATGGGATAAGATCTAGCTGAAGGAAAAAAGAGTACAATATGATACTCCCTCTGAAGTTTATCACCGAAGATTCTTGAACTTCTTGAAATTTGATTCCACTATTTACCCAATACATGCTGTATGAAAGTTCATTTTGTATAACAAGCATCACAAAATCTGAAATCATTCTTCAAATGTTGACCATATGTCATTCTTGACTTTCCTCATTTGTCGCTCATATTCTAGGATAATTAAAGGCCTGTGATTGTTGAATTATAGCCCTTATTATATAGCTTTGATAATGCCTTATTAAAACTTATATTGAGAAAAATCATGTGGGAAAATTATAATAAAAGAAAATGAGTACATTATCGTTACCAATATGTCATAACAACTGCTCCATTAAAAACTTTGCTAGGAAAATCGTGCTGGACAAAACCTCAGCTGTTGGAAAAAAGAGTGCATCACGTATTAGCTCCCCTTATGGGAATATTACAAATATATTGATTTTGTATAACAATATTTCGGTTGTTAATCATTGTAATCTCAAATATGTTCACCAAATATATCATTTACGATTAGCTCCGTATAAATTTCTAATAGCTCATGTTGTTATTTCTTCAAAAATAAATTTAATTCTATTTTTCAACTTGAGGAACTATATCATATTTTCAATTATTATTGAACATTTTGCACCAGGTCATGTTTTATAATCAGTATTACGTAACGCACTCAATGCATTTTTCAACTCTTGAAGTGACTAGTCCACTTCTGGTGAATATTCGAACATGATTCACTTTTGGTAAATAGTTTTAACATGAATTTACTTCTTGAAAATCATCTGCCATGATTTTCAAATATTATTCATAATAATGGCATATCTCAATTTCAACACGTTATCTTATAGGGTCATCTGTATCATTCTTTATGCAATTTAATTTTATATGTCTAAATAATATTCCATTCTATAGTGATTATATTTTAGGCATATTGAATCTTTAAATGATTGTGCTTGTATATTTTATACATTTCATATATCGCAACTTCCAATTGACTGGAGTATAATAAATCCTTAAATATATATTATTTCTCACAAATCTAATTTGTATTCATTTAGTTTAAAATTTCAACGTACCGCAATCAATCGATACATCAAATAAGACTCCCAAAGTATCGAGATGAGAATCAACATTTTTATCTCACTCATTGATATATCAAAGAGCTCAAGTTAGTGATTAGATTATAATTTCATCCACCACATATCATGTCAGTTCTTTGAAAAAACTCGGTGTACAATAACTCGTGTTTTACGACTATATAATATTTTTCTATTTGCACAAATACTTACTGACTTTGCACTTTTAAGTATTTTGAATT
Source organism: Ligustrum vulgare (assembly GCA_963555705.1). Taxonomy (NCBI): domain Eukaryota; kingdom Viridiplantae; phylum Streptophyta; class Magnoliopsida; order Lamiales; family Oleaceae; genus Ligustrum; species Ligustrum vulgare. Next base: position 16,621,380 of record OY743185.1, read on the forward strand.
ATAAGTCCTATATCAATAATCTCTATATTGTGGTTTTTATCTTCAGCCCATGTTTTATGTATACATCATCCACATTTTCATAATAGAGCTCGATATTATATGTTGTCGGCTTTTATTTTCTCAATTTCACATCGTCTTAATATATATATGTATAGATATCTCTATATTTTCTATCATCATGTGTCCGTTATTTAGTGATCTCTTTTTACTCTTCATGAATATTTAATCTCCATAAGATCATCACAATTATTTTAGAGATAGGTTTTGAAACGATTATCATCACGCTTCAGATGTATTATAAATTTATCATGCAATCATGGTTCATGTATGTGACAAATTCATCGAATTTATCTCCTACTTAATTTCTCCACCTAATGCTGAGAAATCTTATATATTATATAAATTGAGAAACCATGTCGTAAAATCTGATCATTTATACATAACTATAATTAGTTATTCAAACCAAATCACTTATTCTCAACATTCACTTATTTTCATCTCAGTGTGTTGTGGTGAAAATATATCGTACTTCTGAAAATTTTAGATGAAAATCATATGACTTCTTAAGTCAATCGTATGGTAATTATTTTTGCATATTCATAAACAAAATATGCGGCATGTGAAAACAACATTTTTCCTAAGATTGTTTTCATCAAATATTATAGCAAATAATTGAAAGCATTTAATTTTGCTAAATCATTGCAATACGATATACTATTATAATCTCAATAAATACGTAAAATCATTTAATGATTCTGTGATATGAACTCATTAGCATATACTACTTTGCTCGTAATAATATAACTAGAGCAAATAATATCTTATACTTTATGTATAAGTCTTCAATCAAACATGTAATCATTTATTTGATCAAACTTTTAAAATTTAACTAGTTTTGGTGTGTGTATTGCAAGCATATTGCCAGTATTTTCTTATCAGATAAGTTTTGAATAATGATTTCTTGTTTGATACTCCCTCTGACCCATAAAAATAGACTCATTTATATTTTTACACGGATTAAGAAAACATAATTATTATATGTTCGAACTATAAATTTGGTTACATTTTACTTAATATACCCTATATTAAATAATAAGTAGTTCATATGTGTTGATAACAATGCATATTAAATGGGGGTATATTAGAAAATTAAGATATTAATATAATCTCAATAAGAAAAGTAACCTATAATTTGAGACAAATCAAAAAGGAAAACGAAAGAAAAAATTAATGAAAGGTGAAATACATTGCTAATGGATCATTTTAAATTATTAAAATTTTTGCTACAATTTAGTGATTCAAAAATAATGTAATAAAGTAATGTGTGAAAGTCTCACATCAATATTAAGATAATAATAAGTAACAAAAACAATAAAAATAGGAATATGAGAAAGTCTCCATAAAGATGTTCAAGGTAATCTTTGGATAGGTAACCGAATAGTGCATTAAATTCAATTGTTCCCCACGGTGTTTAATTTGATAAATAGTGCATAAACTGATGGAAAATCCGGACAATTTGCTCTCATAGTGTTTAATTGGATGAATATTGCCTAAATTGATGGAAAATTCGGGCAATTTAATTTGATGAATAATGTCTAAATTAGATTAATAGTATTTAATTGCAATTGGATTGGATGAATAGTTCCAATTACACATTCAATCTTTTATATATAATATAGTAACATATGCTTAAAAATTATTACATTCTAACTAATATTTTAAGAGATTCGTGCTAATGACGTGTTATAAACTACAGAAAAAAAAAAAAGAAAAAAAAAATCAATAGATTTATGTGTTCTATTAAGAATCAGAGCATCATATTTATAAGCGAAAAATTATGGATACAATGGTAATAATAATCAGGATTGCAGAAGTATGAATGTCATTCACTAATAAATAAATTATTTACAACTCTATGTTAATTATTTCTAATTTTTATTAAAAGACTAGTTATTGAAAACTTATTTACTTATTTTTTAACCTTACCCAAAATATGTTAGAGATTACAAAAAAATTCGATCCGCAGATTGGCGGATCGACCTCGACCCGCCATTTTCAATTAAAAAAATAAAAAAACTAAAAAGTTAATTTTTTTTTATTTTTCTAAGGATTTAGTTTAAATTATATTTAAAAAATAATAAATAAATAAAATAATTTTGTGGGAGGATTCGGATAGAGCAAATTTTTTATGGGGGACTGATTTGAATCGGCCCCGATCCGCGGTGATGGCAATGGGCTGAGTCGGCTCGACCCTTTGCTCGTTGTGATCGGCTCGTCAAATAGACAAGCCATGCCACGAGCTTGTTACAAACAAGTCGAGCCTTAGCTCATTTGGCCCACAAGCTCGCGGCTCATGGGTCAAGCCGAGCTTCGGCTCGTTCAACTCATTTTTTTTTGAACATTAATTAAGTCAACACTCTGTAGTTAAAATACTTGAAATCTTGTATATATATAGTTATTTAATAAATAAATTAATAACTTAATAAGTAATGTATTAATTTTAAATTGTTATTTGTTACTTGTTAGTGTTTTTAGTAAATGAAATTGAAAGCCGAAATGATGAATTATAATTTATAAGTTTGTAACGTAAGTAAAAACTTGTTCAAATAATCAAAGATTCAATTTCAAATCTCTAATTATAATTTGAAAATTCGAAAACTAAAATTGAGTAAATAAATTAAAATTTAAAAGTTTAAAAAATAAAACCCCCTCTTTTTTTGGGGCTTGGGACCGACTACTAAATTGAATAATTGAATGTTCTAGTAAGCTGAGTTAAAATTGTACACGAACAATTTGTTATGTGTACAATTTTATTTTATTTTTGAAATCAAAATTGTATATTATTTTATATAAAGAAATTAAAAGTTTAAAATTAAATATCATTTACCTGACTGCATTTAATTTCGGCATACTTATGTTGTATGCGTAAATTACTGTCTTGTCAATCTTTGACACACATTAACGCTTCCAAAATATATACCTTCTTTGAGTCGGCTCCTAATTTCTGACAAAATCCTTTTACCTATACTAAAAGCAGATTCCGAAGCTACCATGCTAATCGGAGGTGTTAGTAGATCTTTTGCTTTGGCGGAAACAATCGGATATCTTCATTCGTTTGTTCGCCAATATTGAAGTAAATCAAATTCTAAAGAATTAGCAGGCTCCACATTTCTAAGTAGAGCTTGCTGAAAATAATTTTTAATTCTTCAGGTATTTGAAGTGGACCTGATTCATTGCAACTATGAGACATATTGTAAGAAGATGTTCCTTGTGTTTTACTCATTTCTTCCATTAGATTGTACAATTCTACTTTATCGTCTCCAAGTGTAGTGGCACATGATGGTACAAATTGTGTATGACTAACATTAGTTCCTAATCGTGCTACATATACGGTATACATGTTTGCTAACGTGCTTTCTAAATTATTATAAGTGATAGGTTTATCCAAAATCAATGAGCTATTGATTTTTGAAACAAGAAGTTTCGTAGCCTTTAAATTGTAACACGGGTCCATTATTCAGGCTAAGGGAAATAATATAGGCAAATCTTCCCAATATTTTCTAAATTTCATTTCCATAGCTATTATCATATCAACAAAAAATAAGTCATATCTATATCTATAAAAAGTTCTTGCAATAATATAAAGACGTTCAAGAACTCTTAAATTGGTTGGGTAATATACCCCAAATAATATATTGGTTGAATCGTAAAAACTCGTCAAAAAAATTTTCACTTTAAAAGCAGTTTCTCAATCCGATTCTATTAATAGTGGATCATCGTCATTCCTAAGTGTTCTACTGTTATAATACTCCATTATTATGTGTTCATAACTTTCACATGATTTAAATAACAAGTACGTAGAGTTCCATCTATGGCCTACGTCGGTAATAAATTTCTTAGGATCTAAATCGTATTGGGAACACATCTCTTCAAGATATTGTTTTCTACTCGATGATATGGTTATGTGCACTAATGCATCTCTAATTTTATCTATTTGATCTTTAATATTTTTAAGTCCATCTTGAACAGTTAAATTTAAAATATGACATACACATCTAACATAAAATAAAAAATCACCAAAATCTAGATTAAGAATTCTACATAACTTATCTACTACAAGCATAATTACACTAGCATTATCAAAAGTACATGATCACATTTTACTTTTGAACTCATATTCTCTAACAATCTCCGGTATAACATTAAATATGTTGGTTGCGTTATGAGGAAATTCTAGAATTTTAAAAGCGATAATTTTTTATGCATAATCCAAAGTGGATCAATGTAGTGTGCAGTGCAGTAATATAACTTTTTTTGTTAATACCTTTCCAAAGATCGGAAGTAAAAGAAATAACACACCATATTTATTTAAATCGACTATTAATTGCCTCCTAGTTTTAAGAAAATATTTTATTGTATCAGAACGCCAACGTACTTGGGTTGAAGATAACGCTTGATGTATGTAATAAAATATTCGTTGTCCACTATGCTTAGTAGCAACTCCTCCCCCACAACGAATTGAAACATGCTAGTTCGATTCTCTTCTTCGGAATATATCCAATTTGAAAGTTTAGATCCAACTGCAGAACAACTAGCGGATGAACCAAATTATAGTTGACTTTGATTTGATTTAACGAACCCGTGCTTGGTCTGACACTTGCGAAATGACGGTTGAGATGTATAGTACCAATGCCCTTTTTCATGCCAATTACTGTGCACAATATTTGCACACAACTTTGAACTCTTGAGGTCCTTCAATTATTTTCCCTGTTGTGACCAATTTAAAGTGATCCCAACACTTTGAAGTTGGCTTCTTACATTTTATAGCATTTCGTTTCTTTCTTGCATCAGAAATATCATGATCATTTTGTAAGATTTGAACATCATCATCATCATCAACATCGTCTAAGTCGATTGCTTGATGTAATGCATCTTCTTCAATATTGTCGGGAATTGGTACGTCATTGAGACTGACAAATTGATCGTCGAACTGAGACTGAGAGTGAGATTGTGGTGTTGAGTCATCATACCCCCCAAATCCAAGTGGACCATCGAACAATTCATTAACAAATCTTCGGCTGCTGGAATCCATTCTTTTGTATGTAGTGTGGAAAATTTGAAATATAGAAACTGAAATGTATGTAAGTGATAAGAATATTGGAAATTGTGTGTGTTAGTGTGTATAAAATTAATAAATGGAAATTGAGAGATGTAATGAAAATTTGAGTCTTGAGAGATTGAAATTAAAATATGTAAGTAATTGTATAGTTGTAGAAGTATAAGACTTGTGGATTGTAGTATGTAGTAGAAAGAGAGCAAGGTAAGAATTAAATAGAGAGTAGTAAGTAGTTGAGAGATGAGATGGTGTGGAGAATTAAGTTGTGTATTTATAGAAGAAAAATAAACAAATAAATAAAGATGAAACGGTCACAAAAGTGATCGTTGCCATGCTGTAGGCAACGGTCACTTGACCATTGCCATTATTTATTTATTTTTTAAACGAGCCGACGAGCCGAGCTGCTCGCCGGCTCTTTAGCCTCGTGTGGTTGATCGGCTCGCCCACCAACTCGTCTTTATGATGAGACGAGCCGCCCTCGGCTCATGTTTTCGCGAGCCGAGCCAACATGCTGATGGGCGGCTCGACCCGTTTGTCACCTCTACCGATCCACCCGTTGCATCACTAAAATATGCTCGTAGCACATTTTTTCAAAAACCTTTCTTCCTAACTATTATAAAAGAGAAGTTAAAAATACTATTCATTTATTATTCATAAGGCTGATGTCATCCTTGCTTTTTTAAACAGTGTTACCCATTTCTTCCTAATTTAACTTATTTATACTATTTATAAGACTGATGTCATTGTGATGTCATCTTTTTTTTATTTATACAGTGTTATCAATTTCTTCCTAACTACTTATTTATATTTATGTAATACAACAATTAATAACTTTTTTTATTTTATTTCCTAATCCTAACATATATAAAAAAAGGTTAAGGATTTCACTATTCATAAGGCTGATATCATAACTCATAAATATAATAATATTTTATGTTTTATTTTTAATTTAGAATTTATATTGCAACTGTCTTTGCTCATATCAACACGCAACATCCATACTATGTCGTTAGTTATTGACTTAATTTTCGTAACATAATTGACAATGCCACAAATGGAATGTGTACGTGGTGCTCATTACCTTCAATTGATCAATCACGACACTCCAAATTGGTAGGTAAGAAATTTTTAAGAACGTCTTCGATTGGCCACAAAATTTTAAAATACTTTTGGCAATTGATTTGTTGTATACAACTTATAATTTGAAAGAGCGTTTATAAGTTTTTCAGATTAATCGTGTCATTTTTACAAGTTAAGTGACAAAAACTCGATATTGAGACAATTAAACCATAGTTTAGTGACCAAAACTCAATATTTTAAACTTCAATGACTAGTCGAAGACGTTTGCACAAGTTCAATGATCAAAACTCGACACTTTAAAGTTCAATAATTGATCGAATATATGAGTATAAGTTCAATGATCATTGGAATAATTAACTCCAATATATCTAGTACTACAAGATTAAACAGATTTTAAAAGGTATTTGATTTTACAAAATTGATTTTGTATGAAAGCTATTCCTCAGCAGATGCTGCTGCTTCAGGGCTACTCTCCTTACTAGTTTCTTTAACTTCCTCTCCTTCGTCCGACGGCTCCTCAGTCTTGGATTTTGAAGGTCCTGGACCTGCTGAAACCTTCACCATTGATGGTCGTAAGAGTCTCTCGCCAAGTTTGAAACCCTTCCGGTACTCTTCAAGAATAATACCATCCTCAAATTCTGCTGAATCTTCACGCATTATAGCTTCGTGCAGCTTTGTCAAGAGCAAAATAAGGTTAATGTCTGAATATATATTTATGGAATGCTGTGTTGGGAGAAATAGACATAACTGTATATTGTAAAAAAAAATTATAATGAAAGTCTCGGTCTCTTGGTCATTATATTGTTTTGTTTCTATACCAAACAAGCACTTAGTAACTAAGGAGAGAAATATAGGCCAGGAGAAACCTAGAATCCAATATGAACAACAGGCCAGAAATGGTGCCACCAATTAAACACTCTCAAGGACAAATCAAACAAAAGCCCCCCTCCACCAATCCAAACTGACCAAAAAAAAAAAATGCAAATAAAGTTTATAATATAATAGAAATCAAAATAACGTGTATGGTATAAGATGCTGTCCTATGTCTGCCTAGTTAACTCACCGAGTTGGCTCCAATCAATCGATAATTAGTTTGATTTAAAATCTTATCCAGGTCTTCATAAAACCAGAACAAACTGTATACAGCTTTTCAAAGGGTCCATATATTACTCGACTGAATTTTGAGCCAACTCGGAAGCTTACCTGCGATGAGCCAATGACCAAAATATGAGAGTGATAGTAACCATTAACCAAGGTAACTAACAAAATACGGCAACTAGAGAAACTAATTCTCGTAAGAAGGAAGACATGTGTGTAATATTTATGACCCATGGACCCAAAAAAGTTGACTATTAGAAAGTTGGAATTTATCAACATCAGAGGAAGGCAGCATATTCCACATATTTATTCTATTTAACAATAATGCACAGGTAAAGAGACTTACCATGGGATCAAATGGTTTCCCCACGGTATCGACGGGGACAACACCAAGGGATCCAAGAATCTCCACAAACTGTTTGTTTATGCTCTGGTAACTGTTTTGGATCTTCTCTTCTCCCTCTGTTTCAACCTTGATCTGGGCTTTGGCTCTCTCAAAATTATCCAAAACAGACAACAAAGTTTCCACCACTTCACCTTGTGCATTTGTTACAAAGGTAAGTCGATCTCTCTCTGTTCTCTTTCGAAAATTGTCAAAGTCAGCACTGATTCTAAGAATCCGATCCTTTCCACTTGACAATTCTTCAGATAACATTGCCACTTTTCTCTCGAGATCAATTTTCTCATCTTCAATTGATTTAAAGAATAGCTCTATCTCAGTTACTTTCGACTCGTCATTATTTGCCAAGGCCTCTTTGTACAAATTTAGAGATGCTATAACAGCCGAAGCAGATTCCTCTGTCACAGCATCATCAGTCTCACTGGCAGCATCGACACCACTACCACCATCTGTAATGTCCTGTACATCAAATAGAGGTAGCGAATCATTTAGAAAAATCACAATCTTACAAGCCTCGAAATAATTAACTAGATACCTTAAGGTTAATAAGAGTTAGAAAATGTAAGTGATATCTAATTTGTTCAGTACATATCCCATCCTGTCCACCTAAACATATTTTATAATCTTTCAGTAATATATAAATTCTTATGCACTAGAAGTGTATTCAAATAGTCAGAATACACATTTATTATAACAAAAAATTGTAAAACCATATGATCAATGAACTGAATTCATTTAGAAAGCTTTTCAAGTTGACACGTGATCAATATTTTCATAATGCCAGTGAGATATTATATAAATTGACCTTTTTCAACACCAAGAATGTATGCTAGATATTCTTGGACCCTGATTGGTGATCACTTCCATTACTTTATATTTGTATGTTACAACAACCTGTGAAAATCTAACAGCTATTGTTTAAATCTTCTCAGTATAAAATGAATCATCTGCAATAGTCGAGGGTGATTTGAATAGTACAATTCTCCTCCTTTATTAAAAAGAACTGCACTTCAAACAAATAAACACACAATTCACACGTCACTAATTGTCTTCAAAATCAATACCATAGTTTGTTGAACTCTGAGTTCATAATATCATTCATCATCCATTAGAATTTAGATATTTCAAAAAGAACACCATAAATAAGCAGACAAATTAATTAGGGAACCCATGCTATAAATTCTGGTATATACATAAAATAAAGAGCATAAACAATAGGGTCCTTAGGTAACTGCTGTGACAGGTAAAAAATTTATTAGATATACCAATATAATTAAGAATATGTACAAAAGATAATTCACAAGCGTGAGTTCTAGCATCGTTAGCAATTCAGATCAAGATTGTGCTGCAAGAAGTAATATTTTTGCTTTAGTAAAACAAGCTTATAATAGTTGAAGAGATAAGGTTCCTTGGTGCAGTTGTATTTGTTAATGATATGGTTTTAGTGAAAGAAAAAGACATAAATTAGACATTGGAAGGAGCCCATAAGCACTTTAAAACTTAATAATTTAAAGTTGAACGGAACAACAAAAGAACAATTTGTCATTTTGGTTGCGAATCAATCACAATTATCTTTTATCCAGCACTAGTCTAGGAAATTACATCCATGGTATTCAAACACAACTCAATAGATTTCATAATTACAGCATGCAGGGTCGACTTCCGCTATTTCAAATCAAGTAAACCAACAAGAAACACCTATTTATCTTAACAAAGACAGCCAATATAATTGAGTGTAATGAATCCTCAATTTTAATTATCTTGTAACCAATCAACTATAACAACTCTCATCAATTCCATTTGAACAATATATTTCTAATCTAAACAGCTTTTAATTCAATAACGAGTCTTATAAAACCAATTTTCAGAACAACAGAACTAGTTGTCTAACCCACAATAAAAACCCAACTAATAAATGAAACAGCTTTTTGCAGGAAAATGCCCAGAAAATAGAAATATTCAGTAGCACAAAAATCCAATTGCAATTAAAATAATGAATTGAAAATAAAGTAGAACCTCAATATCGGGTTCAGATTCCGGAGCCTGGTCTTTCTCTAGGGTTTCGGTATGCGTTTCAGCAGTTTCACCATCGGAAGCGAAGTGTAAGAATCTCTTAATCGAGCGGTGTGGAAATTTAATACTAGTAATGCTACTGCTACTGGTACTAGAAGAGTGATAAATACGCCCTCGTTTTGCGTAGCATTTCGGTCCGACAGAAACGAATGAAACGCAAGTAAAATTACGGGACGTTAGGAGCGAGTTGCCGCAGGCGGTGGTGCCGAACGTAGGTTGCGCTTTTAGCACAGTAGTGGCCATTTGAGGGAGAGGATAAAGGGTAGAAATTGGGTGTCGATTTGAGGGTTCTTGGAAAGGGTAGGTCCTACTCTTTCAACACTTCTTTGCTGTAGTTTTCATTTCCCTTGACCGTTGGATGTTTAGTTGATAGTAGTTGGGTAGTCATATTTGAAATGGCCAACAAGGGGTCTTGATGAAAGATTTTTAGAGGTTTTCACAGAAGAACACGTTTGACTTTTTTTTTTTTTTGAAGAGGGAACACGTTTGACTTTTAAGTGAAGAAAAGTGAAAAAGTTTGAATCCCCTAAAATTATGGTTGGGCAAAAACCAAGCAAAATCGACGAATTCGATGGATCCAATCCAAATTGATTGGCTTGGTTCGGGTTTTCAGTTAATTGGATTGGTCAGCTGGTTGGAAATTTTAATTTTAGCTCGATTTGATTTGAATTCAGGTTCAAACAAGGTAACTGAATTAATCCAAACCAAATCGATCCGTCGCTATTTAAAAAATAAAAAATGTTAAAAGTTAAAATTTCATGAACTTTTGCTTTGATTTTTTCAATTTAAGTTTCAAGTTTATTTTGAATTTTGATTTATGGACTATAGATTGTTAATACAATTGGGCAAATAAATTGATTCAAAAATTAAATATGATAACAAATAATACAAGTTGGGTCGAAAAATTAACAAATATTATTATTTCAACATAAGGCCCAGACCGCAACCCAAACCGATCAATGTTGGTTTGGGTCGGTTTGATTTATTAACCCACAATCGATTTGGTTACGTTGAATTTTTTTCGAATCGAAATCACCAATTTGGACTCCAAACTGACCAAACACAATCCACGTCCAGCCCAACCTAGAATTAGAATGTAAGGTTGAAAAAAAAAAAATCTAAGCCAAACAAGCATAAAAATTGCAACCCACACTTTAAAGTGTTGACACCATCATCCTCAACTGTTCAATTTAACTCCAAAACATGCAAACAGATGGCAAGGTCATCATTGCTAGGCGAGGGCACTGATAAGTGTATTTTATACACTTATTTATCTGTCGAAATTAGGATATTATAATATTTTTCTTGAATAAATTCTACGTAGAGATGGCAAACGGGCCGAGCCGCTCGTCGGCTCGTTGGCTCGGCTCGTCAAATCACGAGCCACGAGCGGCTCGGCTCGTCCAATTTATGGGCTCTTCCACGAGCCAAACAAGTAGATTCTAAAACGAGCCGAGCACGGCTCGGCTCGTTTTGCATGGCCGGCTCGTGAAACACGAGCCACGAGCCGAGCCCACGAGCTCGGCTCGTGGGCTCGTTTTTTTTTAAAATAAAATATTAAATTTAGTGAAAAAAATGAAAAAAAAAAAAAAAATTATGTACGAGCCGCGAGCCGAGCCGGCTCGGCTCGCGAGCCACGAGCTCAAGGGCCAAGCCGAGCTTGACCCTCGAGTAACGAGCCGAGCCGAAGCTCGGCTCGTCTAATACGAGCCACAAGCTCGGCTCGTTGCTAAGACGAGCCGAGCAACGAGCTTAATGGGCCGAGCCGGCTCGGCTCGGCCCATTGCCATCACTAATTCTACGTAATTGTTATTATTCACTATTATTTCAGGTTTTATCCCAAAATCAAGAAAAGTGGGGAATTGAAGCAAATACATAATAATTGGAAGAAAAATGGAGTTAATTGAAGACATTGTGAAACTCAAGGACTTAATTGCACAATTAAAGACTCAAGGACCAACTTATTTTATTTGAAAGAATTGAGAGGTTTAAATGATAATTTATTTGATTGGGCTTAGGGCTAATTTGTGTGTATATATGTATACACATATTGCTGAACAAAAGGGGAGAGAGAACAATGAGGGGGAGGCAGCTTTGGGGGAAAATAATTCTGGAAAAGGGGGTACCGTCGAGAGAAAATTGAGAGGAGCAGGTTGGGAGATTATACACGGCATTGAAGAAAGTTGGCAGCTTTGAAATTCTTTGATAATATATATATACACACACATTAACGAGAGAGAAGACAGGGGGCTAATTGGAGAAAATTCTTGGGAAAACATTAGTTGGCTGGGATTTGTTTTGGTAGTGGAAGGTAGGTGATTGAATTGGAGGAAGTGCTCGGCTTGTTTAGAGAATAAAAGGTGCATATGGGTGGAATTAATATTAGAGAAGTTGTCTGCCATATTTTGAGAGGAGAATTAACAAGTTCACAGCTGGACATTATTGAATATTAGAAGATGACAGCTTCAAACGAGGCAGCAACATGGAAATATAGTCTAGAAGATTCTTTTGTTTCATTAGTCAGCCTTTTCTTTTAATTTCTTTTATTATTTTCTCTGCCATTTTTCGTTCTTTCAACAGATTTCAGTTAGGAAGATACTTTGTAATTGTATATATACATGTACTACCTTTACATTGCAGAGAGAGAAATATACATTCAGCTCGAGAAGCTTCTTCTCTTATCTCCTTCTTCAGTTTTTCTTCATTTTCATTATATGGTATCAGAGACTATACAATGAATCCTGAAGATCCAAACACAGATAATCCACCAAATAATGATGCAGACACCACAGGCGATTCTGCAGCCTCTGCTCTTAATCAAATTTTACCAAACAGTCCTTATTACATAGGGAATAACGATGGCACTGGAGCTATACTGGTGACGCATCTACTGGAAGCAGGAAATAACCATGCCTGGGCTAGATCTATGAAGAGAGCTCTTCGAATCAAGAACAAGCTGGGATTCATTGATGGCAGCATCTCAGAACCTGAAGATCCAAACAGCTACCTCATGGAACATTGGCTACGGTGTAATGACATAGTCATAACTTGGCTGCAAAATACAATGAATGTTGACATAAAATGTAGCACAATTTATGTGGAGACAGCTCGTGAACTTTGGCTGGAGCTTGAGCAACGATTTGCACAACAAAATGCTCCAAGAATATATGAGATCAAGCAGAGCATATCAACCTTAGTGCAGAACCAAGATGCAGTAAGTGTTTATTTCTCCAAGTTCAAAATTCTCTTAGATGAACTAGTTAATTATGAATCCATTCCAAATTGCTCTTGTGGTGGTTTGAAACCTGTGATAGAAAATCAACAAAGAGATTGGGTAATGAAGTTTTTAATTGGCTTAAATGATTCCTACAAAGGACTAAAGGCTCAGATCCTTTTGATGAAACCCTTTCCTAGCCTAAATGAAGTATATTCTGTGATTCAACAAGAAGAGAAAAGACGACAGATATCCTGTGATGGAAACATCAGTGAGGCTATGACACTTATCACAAAAGGAAATTATAGAGATGGAGGAAGAAACACTTATGCTCACAGGAAAGCTAAGTATTACTACACTCATTGCAAAATTGCTGGGCACTCTCTAGAAAGATGTTTGAAAGCTAATCTCAACAAATCTACATGTTCCTACTGTCAGATGCCTGGGCACTCAGCTGATAAATGCTACAAATTGAATGGATATCCACAGAATCATAAATCATCAGGGAACAAATTTTCAGGATCATTTGCCAATCAGACCAATGCGCTCGTGTCTTCTGGCCAAGAGCAGATCAATGACAAACCTCAGATGAATTTAACTCAAGAACAATATGCTCAACTCATAGCATTGCTCAAACCACAGTCCTCTCAGACACAAACTTTCACTCCTTCTGCAAATCATGCTCAAATTACCATTGATTCTCATCCTAATGATGGTAACATGCCCAAAGTTTCTGGTATTTCTCTATGCCTTTCAACCTATAATGCTGAAACGGTCAATCCTTCCACTGCACCTTGGATTCTAGACACAGGTGCAACAGATCACATGATCTGTTCTGCCACTCTATACACTTCAGCCACAACTAAAGTTTCTAAATTAGTAACTTTACCAAATGGTGAAGTTGTATCTGTGACTCACATAGGATCCATAAAGCTTTCACAGTCTCTAATCCTTGATGATGTGCTTTGTGTCCCTTCCTTTTCTTTTAATCTCATATCATCTAGAAAATTGACACAAAATATTAACTGATGTCTCATATTTCTCTCTGATTCTTGCTTCATACAGGACCTTTTGACTTGGACAACGATTGGAATGGGTGAAGTAAAGCTTGGCCTGTATCACCTCATACAAAAGGAAATCCCATCTTCAGCCTTAATCACTAAGTTTGGATCCAGATCTCATAGAAATCCTACATCACTGTCTACTGCTTTCAATAATGATTTTGATATTTGGCATTATAGGTTAGGACATTCCAATTATCATAAATCTGTTCTAGAAAATCACAGTCCAAAACACACTAATAGTCCATGTCCTGTTTGTCCATTGGCCAAATTACAGAAGCTTCAATTTCCTGTCAGTCAGCATAAATCTGAGAAGTGCTTTGATCTTGTGCATTGTGATATTTGGGGACCATGTAATGAAGCTAGTTATAATGGATTTCGTTATTTTCTAAGCATTGTTGATGATTTTAGTAGATGCACTTGGGTGTACTTGCTCAAAGTCAAGTCTGAAGCTAGGGAAACCTTACAAAATTTTTGTTTAATGATAGAAACTCAGTTTGAGACCAAAATTAAGATGATAAGGTCTGATAATGGGGGGGAATTCGATATGAAACAATTTTATTTACGAAAGGGAATCATTCATCAAAGGACTTGTGTAGAAACCCCACAACAAAATGCCATAGTTGAAAGAAAGCACCAACATATATTGAATGTTGCACGAGCTCTAAAATTCCAAAGTGAAATTCCACTAAAATACTGGAGCGACTGCATACTCACAGCTGTTCACCTCATAAACAGAACCCCAACAGCTCTTTTGAATCACAAAACCCCTTTTGAAATTCTCTTCAAGACCAAACCTAAATACAATTACCTCAAAGTGTTTGGATGCTTGGCTTATGCCACCACTTTGGTACAGGGGAGACATAAATTTGATCCTAGAGCTAGGAAATGCATATTTTTGGGATACCCTTTTGGTGTTAAAGGTTACAAGTTGATGGAATTAGAATCAAAGAAGATTTTCATTTCTAGGAATGTAATTTTCTATGAAAGCATATTTCCATACAAGGAAGATCCTTGCATCAATGACTGCACTTCAAATCCCCTTCAAGTCCCCATTGCACAAATACCTGTCATTACTTCATCAGAACCTGAAATAAGCAACTTAGATCACAGACATTCCAGCAGAACTTCTGATTACACTGAAACAATAACTCCTTCAATGCCCTTGGAAACATCAGACACCTCTCATTTCCAAAAATACCAGTATTGAAATATCTGAGCCTACTGAAGAAACTACCAATCAATCGCCACAACCAACTACCAATCAATCACCTCAACCCTTACTTCGAAGGTCTACCAAAATAAAAAATACTCCCATACACTTGCAGGACTTCATTTGTCAGCAGGAAGCCTTACTTCCTCATTCACAAAAGTTGGACAAGCACAAGGTCATCATTCCTCCAGGTAACCCCTTTCCACTTGAATCCATTTTATCTTATCATAAACTTTCATCAAAGCACAAAGCATTCAGCATTTCTATCAGCAAACACACAGAACCCAAGACCTTTAGGGAAGCAGTCAGTTCTCCAGAATGGTTGCTATGAAAAATGAGATAAATGCTCTTGAGATGAATAATACTTGGGTTGTTACTGATCTGCCCATTGGTAAGGAGGCTATAGGGTGTAAATAGGTTTACAAAGTTAAATTTAATGCTGATGGAATAGTAGAAAGGTATAAAGCTAGGTTGGTGGCGAAAGGGTACACACAACAAGAAGGACTTGATTATCATGAAACCTTTTCTCCCGTGGCAAAGGTGGTTTCTGTGAGGACTCTTCTAGCAGTGGCAGCCATAAAGAAATGGCATTTGTTCCAATTTGATGTGAACAACGCTTTCTTACATGGGGATTTGAATGAGGAGGTTTACATGGAGTTACCACCAGGGTACTTAAGTGAAAATGGATCAAAGGTTTGTAAGTTGAAAAAGAGCCTATATGGACTCAAACAAGCCTCTAGGCAGTGGTACTCAAAATTGTCTAATTTCATCACTCAACAAGGTTTTATACAATCAAAGGCAGATTACAGCTTGTTCAAAAAAGCTACAGATAAATCCTTCACTGCCATTTTGATCTATGTTGATGACATTATAGTGGCAAGTGATTGTATGGATTGTATGAATTCTCTTAAAACATCTCTTCATGACAAATTTAAAATCAAAGACTTGGGAAAGCTCAAATTCTTCCTTGGAATTGAGGTAGCAAGATCAGACAGAGGTATCTATATTAACCAAAGAAAGTATGCTCTTGACATTTTGAAAGATTCAGGAAAATTAGGTGTCAAACCAGTCAATATTCCTCTCGACCAGAATCTTAAGCTTTCCAAAGACAAAGGTGAGCCTATCCCTGATCCATCTATATATAGAAGGTTAATTGGGAGATTGTTATATTTGACCATAACAAGGCCAGATCTTTCCTATCCAGTGCAACTTCTGAGTCAGTTCATGGATTGTCCTAAAGTTCCCCATCTTGATGCAGCATATAAGGTTTTAAGATATATTAAGAAAGCTCCAGGTCAGGGTCTGTTATATTCCACTACTTCTAATTTACAGCTAGTTAGCTATTGTGATGCAGACTGGGGAGCTTGCCAAGATACAAGGAGATCCGTAAGTGGTTATTGTGTATTCATTGGACCATCTTTGATATCATGGAAGTCTAAGAAACATGGAGTTGTATCCAGATCATCAGCAGAGGCAGTGATGTGATCCAGACCACGGATACAAGCCCGCACAAAGATCCGTTGAAGATCAAAGGAGGACCGATGACTCGATTGCAAACAAAGAGGGCCAACAAGGCAATGGACAAGCTAGTTCAAGGAACAATGGCCAAAACAATGTTCGTGTCATCAAAAGAAGCAAGTTCCATGTTGGGGCCGAGCCAAACCGACGAGTGGATCAACCTCATTCAAGCCGTCGAAGAAAACTAAAGAAATTTCAATGTTACGGCCGTAACAAGTAATTCCTCACGGCCGTAACCAGCTCACTGTTAAAATTGATAATTCGAAAAACAAAGCATTACGGCCGTAAGAGTTAAGGTTCACGGCCGTAAAGGAGTCACTGCACAAAATCAGAATTTGAATTGCTTTTGGCTTACGGCCGTAAGAAAATATATCACGGCCGTAAATATGGAACAGTAACAAGGTTACGGCCGTAAGGATAGTAGTCACGACCGTAAAACCCTATACGCGTGAATTTTATGTTTTATTTATTTCCTTATTTTTAGGTAGTTGTTTCCTTATTTAATTAGAACTCTTAAACCTAGTTTTGACCCTATTTATAGGGATGTAATTTTCATTATTCAGCACCCAACTTTGAAATTATAATTGAGAGGTTATTTTGCTTTCATATTCTTATTCTTCATCGAATAAAATCCGAACTTGCGAGTTATTCTTGTTTGTTCAAATCTCGGTGAGAATTATTATTACTTGTGATCAAGAGGTCAATATATCCCAGTGATTGTATTGGTTGCTTGATTCAATTAATTTTAATTGAATCCATAAATCGTGGTTCTTGGCGTTCTTGGGTCGATTTCAATATTTTGTGGGTTGCGTGGCTACAATTGCTACGTGGTTTGCATCAGTCAGAGTATAGAGCAATGGCAAATTTGTGTCGTGAGTTAACTTGGATGAGATATTTGCTAGATGATCTACAGATTAAGCATCAGCAGCCAGCAACAATGTTTTGTGATAATAAAGCTGCAATTCATATTGCCTCAAATCCTGTCTTCCATGAGAGAACGAAACATATCGAACTCGATTGCCATCTCATTAGAGACAAAATACAGGATGGAAGTATTATAGCAGAGCACATTGATGGGAAACTTCAGGTAGCAGACATTCTAACCAAGGGTGTTTCTTCCACAACACTTCACTTCCATTTAGCCAAGATGGGAGTAGAAAACATCTACTCTCCATCTTGCGGGGGGCTATTAGAAGATGACAGCTTCAAACGAGGCAGCAACATGGAAATATAGTCTAGAAGATTCTTTTGTTTCATTAGTCAGCCTTTTCTTTTAATTTCTTTTATTATTTTCTCTGTTATTTTTCGTTCTTTCAACAGATTTCAGTTAGGAAGATACTTTGTAATTGTATATATACATGTACTACCTTTACATTGCAGAGAGAGAAATATACATTCAGCTCGAGAAGCTTCTTCTCTTATCTCCTTCTTCAGTTTTTCTTCATTTTCATTATATTGAACAAAGAAGCAAGTTGCTGGACATAATCAAGGAAATCGGCAGATTACACACCGTTGTGGAATTAATTGGCAGAATACATTGGAAAGCTGAGGGAGAAGAGCTTTTCTGGAATACATATATATAAGGCAGCCAACTGGTGGAGGTTGCATTGAAGGATTCGACGGGCAGATTTTGTGTTTTGGTGGTAATGTTAATTCTTCAACTATTCAAACTCCGGGTTTTGTTCGTACTATTTATCTCTTTTTCTTCCAAAAACATGAATAGCTAATTTAATAATCGGGATTAACGATATAGATTTAATGTTTTTAATTTGATTTTAATTCTCAAGTTGGTACTTTATTTTCATGTATTGATTTTGTTATTGCGTTTAATGTTTGAGTTGCTTGATCACCAATTCATGATTTAATGGTTGTTTTCATAATTCGAGATGTGAGTTAATAATTAGATCACGTAATAAAATTCGACAATTTCAACAAAAAGATAGAGATATGAATTTGTGATTGCATGTGGTCACTTATGAATTCTTAGGAAATTTAATGCATTTAGCTAAGGAGAACTCTGACCCGCTGTAGAGATACATGGTTGACTTAGTTAAATAGGCATAATTTGAACTCAAGAGAGGTAAATTAGATATATGCGTGAATTCGATCAAATACAATTTTAGAAAACAACTTGAGATGAAAAATTAAGTTAGAACGTTATTTCGAAATCGTTAGTCCCGATATTCATTCAATTGCTAGAAATCCCACCACTCTGTTCTTTTGCTTTTATTAATTGCTTTTAGTTTAATTTTCTATTTTCATTTTAATTGCATTGTTTATTTCATTAATTCTTTTGTTTTAGTTTAGGAATTCTATTGAATCAAAGTAAATCGATAGCAAATAAATAGTTCTCGTGGGATCGACAATCCGGACTCAAAAGTCCACTTTTACTACTTGTTAGCGATATCGTACACTTGCGATATTTTACAACAACAAGCATCAAGAGGACTAAGGCCGTGTTTTATTGAAAATATAGAAAATGAATGGTAAGAAAATATTTTTCAGGAATTGATTTGCTTGAAATTATTTTTCTAGAAAATGATAATTGAGAGTGTTTGATTGAATTAATTTCTCGGTGAAAAAAGATCTAGTTTTGTTGTTTGATTGACATTCTTTTCTATGGCTAAAATTTAGCTATTTTAATCAAAAAACTTTTTTTTTTTTTTTTAAATTTTTCACTCATTTGTATTTGATAAGAGTAATGTTAATTTTTGAAAAAAAAAAAAATAATAATAATCCAAGGTGACGAAAAGACTTTTCTACCTAAGGTGTAAAAAGTTTTTACACCAAATAGGTAAGAAAATATTTTCAATGCCCATAGAAAAAAATTTCTAAGTCAAAATTTTCAATCAAACACCAAATAAACACGAAAGGTGGAAAACTATTTTTCATGATGTGACATTTTTTAAACGAAACTAAGACAGTCAAAGAATGCTTATCCTTCTGATAATCTGATGAATAATGTATGACTATCATCGCTCGACAAAGATGCACTCGAGTCTGGATCTTGCTTCTTGGCTCGTAGAGGTAGAGGAGACTTCTCACGAGAGATTATGGGTTCCGAAAGCGATGCAAGGATGGAGTAGACGAGCAATTGGTCTAGTCTCGTCTCTTCCAACGGAAGAAGGCTATAGGTTTTGTGATGTAACTGCATTGGTGACAATACCTGTTGCTGGGTAGAAGAGTGCCACCAAAGTTACAGAGTAAGTTCAAGCCAAATAGGACAGATGCGAATTGTGCTCTAGAAGTAAATTGGAAGTGTGAGTTTGGAAGGCAGTAGAGTTTCGGTTGGAGTTCTGCAATAGACCATGGTTTAGAAACAAATCCTCGACCATTTTGGGGCAAAATAAAGCTCGACCACTAAAAATGAGAGCTCACTCAACATGGTGGTAATAGGAAGAAGACAGCAACTGCAACAAATGATAGTGATATTAGCCAACTCAACTTAACTCAAACAATACAATTGTTTGGTTATACTGGACAATATTTTACATGTTTATTAAATGATATACACTAAATACATCTCCCAACTAAGCTAATAATTGAAATATGTACACACATCATTGAAAAAGAACGTTATTCGAAGAAATGCAGATGGCCACATACGTCTATCGTCTAAAATCCATTAGTTTGTTTCCATGGGTGTGAATTATGAAGCCTCGAGCCAAAAAAACATTGAAGCTAGCTCATTGTGAGTCATCCTTAAGTGCTTTGGCCTTCTCAATAGACTCCATGGTTTCTTCAAAAGATTTCTAGCATCATGTAAAATTTAAAGAGAGAGGAATCAATTTAAATTAAAGAATATAACTAAGAAAAAAAAAAAGCCCACTGATTAAAACATATGCTTTGGTGAAGCTCAACTAAGATGACAAGAGTGCTTCTTCAAGTCAATTACTATATTGATGGATGTGCACATTGATATTTCAATTAATGAAGCGATATTCATTATTCATTAACAGGATGTCATATCCCATAAATCCAACCTTACAGGACAATAAAATGGGAAGCTACCAGAAGTAAGAATTAACAATTTTTCCGCCAAAAAAGATAGAATTTGGTTCTACTTCGTACCGAAATATAGTTTTCACTTGCTTCTAAAGCTGCTCAAGAAACCAATAAAAGAAGGAATTAATACAACAAATCTGCAATTATTCTATTAACAAAATTCACTCTTAGCCCATGTTTATGAACTGTTTATCATGGGTCATACCACATTTTTTATCCACATATTTCGTGGGACCCACAAGTTCTACTCAATTATCTACCACTCTTTTCTATCTATTTACAAATTGAACCAATTATAAACAACTCCCAAACATGCGTTATTTTCCAAGTTAATACATAATTGCTTATACTTCGAGATAGTCTTCCAACTTGATGCATGATAGCTTTTGCTTAGAGACCAGAGCAGTGAGACTTGAGAGTCAACTGATTGATACTACATAAACATCAGGCATAAATTCCAAACAATTTTTACTGATTCATTCTCTTCCATGGAGATCAAAATAGTAAAATAGAAATTGAAATAGGCACCAAGTAATAAAACACATTCCATTGAAATGCAAATTTATGAGTGAAATTGAGTATCAAACCAAAGTCTACTATTAGGTTATCATCCTTTTTCTTCTTACAAGGATTTGTACCAATTCAATTAATGGATTCGTATTGAAACAGAAGAGAAGAAAAATGCAAGAATATCATTAGCTGAATGACATACCCCAGGGTTATGCATCTCCCAGAGTGCCTTCCCACCTGCATCAAGCACAAATGTCCCACCTAACAAAACACTGCACAAAGGTTTTAGTTAGTAAACATACTTTGACAAATAACAAAATATAAATATGATAAACCCTGGTGTTTAAAGTGTACAAAGTAAATCCAGCTTCTCTGAATGCACGGTATATTTGCATCAGCCACCTTACACTTGGAAAAGGATGCAGAACATTGAACCCCTCATAAATTCAAAGAGTACATCAGAATTAAAATATCTTTTGATTTAGGAGTCCAGATTGTACAAAACCCTACTTTTTTAATGACTTCAACTCTTTCTTCAGTTTCTTGAGCTTTAAATTGTTTGGGTAACAAAATAACATAACCATCCATTACTTCATTCCAGTGCCGGTGTCATTTTCACTAGATTGATTGGTTAAAGGTTTATATCTTAAATGACAATTGTATGTCCAATTTATCGCATTCCTGTACAATTATTCTCAGCCGTCATAACACATAACAAATACATATTGAACCATACTTTGTTTTATCCTCTATTTACAGGTGACTGAAGCTATTACTTTTTCTTGGTAACAAAAAAATGAACTTTTTTGCTTTATATATCCATCTATCTTAATTTCAAATTGCAATTACTGAACTTGATGTTTCCATACCCACTCCATTTCACTTCAGAGTTATACAAACTAAGAGCATCCACAATGGATGTGTTAACTTTTATTGGTTAAATATAAATACTACCACATAGACAATTTAGTACATGTTAAGCATCACATCTACATGTTAATTTTAGCTATTATTTGAGGCTCACATGAATGCGTTAAATTTAATCATCAATAACTAAATTAACCAATTAATGACTATTTAAGATTTCTCTCTCTTGTCTTCTATATAGATTGTCATGTCACAATCCTTTTCTAGTGCCAACCATTGACACCCATTATGGTGTCAACGAAGACACATGCAGTGGCCCCCAACCGACGGAGACACGTGTCGTGTCTCCGTTGACTGGGGGCCATTGCATGTAGTGGTGGGCGTGGGTTGGGTTGGGTCGGGTCGGTTTTTTGCTCAACCCTAACCCAACCCTCTATGATCGGGTTGATAAAAAATCAACCAAATCCAATCCAACCCAAACATGAGTTCAAACCCAACCCAATCAAGTTTCGGTCGTGTTGGGTTGGGTGGTTTGGGCTTTAGTCTAATTAACTAAAAATCTTAAAAAATAAAAAAATTATGCCCATAAATCAACTACTAGCTCAAATAAATTATGTACAATACAATAAGCTCAAATATAATAAATTGAATACTTACTAATAAAACTAAAATATGTTCAAATCATATTTGAGTTTCATCCAAATTAAAAATTAGCTTAAGATTCTTGAAATTTAAATGGTCTTATATTTTAAAATTTTTGATTGGGTTGGGTTTGTCACCTAACCTAAATTTTTTTTTTTTTTTTTTTTAAAAAAAACTCAATCCAACCCAATTTTCATTAAAACTCAACCCAAACAGATCAGGTTGGGTTGGGCTGGGCGATTTTGACGGTAATACCCACCCCTAACTGCATGTATCTCCGTTGCACCATAATGGGTGCCAACGATTGGCACTTGATCAAATTCATGTCATGTCATATGTTAAAATATTTGTTAACTTTAACAAACAAGTTAACAATACACCTAAAAAAATTCCTTTAACAAACATGCTAACATATCCAATGTGGAAATAAAAGTGACTATTAGTTAACATATGACACTAACAAACACTTTAACAAATCAATTGTAGATGCTCTAATGATCTAAAACAAAATCTGAAACTTCAATCTATTAGAATCTGCATAACCAAGAAATACTTGTACATAAGCCTTTTAGCTATTTTCATGAGGAGATATTAAACGAGAAACAATAAATTCAATCATAAAATGCACCATAATACCAATAATATCAACTTTACATCTAGGTAGAAAATCCCAGAATCCGTGAAAATCTACAATCAATTAATTCATAAAAACAAGTATACAGTATAACCATAAAACAAATTACCCGACAAAAGCAGCATTCAGTAGAAAACTCCGTGTGGTGAGATAGCGAAGGAATATCTCAAACTTAGTCGAAACACTAACACCTGCACCTCTGTATGCAGTCCCACTATAACCATACCCATGCCCATCGAAATTACTATAATTGCTGCTACTTCTTCTGTTTCGATAATTATCATATTTATACCCCGTACTTTGGGAATTTCTACGGAGATTGTAATCGGCGCGCTTGCGATCGTCGATTAGGGTATCATAGGCCTCGGAAAGCTGCTTGAATTTGAGGGTGGCAGATTCTTTGAGATGATGGGGAGAATGCGAATGTTTGTCTGGGTGGAATTGCATAGCCAATTTGCGAAATGCTTGCTTTATTTCTTCTTTACTTGCGTTCTTGTGCAGGCCTAGCACTTTGTAGTGATCCATTTATGTTCTTTTCAATTTGGGGATTTTGTTGGGAGAAAGGAGAAGGCTTTAGGTATTTTAATAATTGAATGTTGGAAGAAGTAGGGTGTGTGGGTGGAGGAAGAGGGGGAAATGGCGGTTGAAGTGGAGGAATTCAGGATTATGAGAAGAGGCACGGCGGCCCGGCTGCCCCGGGGCGCCGTGGGCGTGGCCATGTTATTGCCCACAAATCGTAAATTTAAGGGAAAATATAGAGTAGGTCCCCAACTCATTGTCGATGTTGCCGTTTTGTCCTCCCTTTTTTTCAATTGTTCAATTTTTCACTTAATAGAAAGGTTGCTAGCCTCATAACTTTTGATTTTTCGAAAATTCTGTCAAATGGGCATTTAGTTACATTTGTAATTCTGAAGAAAAAAAAAAGGATTAATTAAGTAGCACAAGTCATTTTGTCGGAATGTAAGCAATAAAATGCTTAGAGCATGTTTGCAAAGTATTATAAACGGTTTAAATTATACATATAGATAAAAATTATTTGAGTATTAATTAAAAGTTTATAAACATGGGTCAAATATAGATTCAATAAAAAATTTTATTACAAATAAATGAAGAGAAGAAAAAAGGGAAGAAAATGGCAATCATGGGTCTCACGAGATGGGAGTTGGAAGGGGGTGAACATGAGGGGTCATTTTACATGCGATACACGTGGTGTGTATATATATATACAATAATGCACTTAATAGCATTAGTAATACTAATCTTTTTTTAGTTAGGATGTGTTTGAAGATATCTCTTATATCAACAATTTTAAGGCTCCTAAGCTGGGATGAAATGAACTCTTAATAAGTCTAGCATCAAGAAACATATTGGTAACCTAATCTCAAATTGGTTTTCTATAGATTGGCATATGAAGTGCATTAATTGAACATAAATTAGAAGAGTAAAAACCGCAAACAAATCCCACAAGGATAGAAAATGAAACTGTTTGCTTGGCATCATATCTCGCACTGGAATTTTATACAAATACGCATAAAAGAAACTGAGTTTTAAGCCATGAAAGCAAATAACTAATCTTCTTAAGAACACAATAGCATTTAAGTCTACAATTACATTTTCAAAATAAATGGAAAGTCTATTAGTTGGCAACAAACTAGAAAAGCTATCTTGAATTTTGAGTTTAAGGTAACTTCCACATTGTTGATTAGTCTTGCACCAAAATTAGTTCATTGGATTTATACTATAAGTGGATTATAATACCCATAAAAGAAGAGAAAATAAAGTACATAAATACGCAAGCACGTGGTCAAAAGCTAATGGTATCTTTATGCACTGATTCAATTAACCTTTCTTAGCACAGAAGATCATTAGAGTCAGTAGGTTCTTTCGTCTCAATCGCAGTTTAATTCCACCATCAGCACATGAACTGGGGGAAGCATCATCAGCATCGCACAACATTTTATTTTAAATGATGCTATCAGCAAGACTTAGTGTTGGTGGAAAGAGAGCTCCTTAGACTGGAATGGATTTTGTGCTCTCTCCTTGAGGATCAACTAAATGATTGACAAATGATGTATCTCATGCATTTGTCAAAAAAAAAAAAAAGTGAAACCCTCACCTTAGAGGCCCCCACTTGCCCTGCCCTGAGTCTTAGTGAAAGATGTAAATTGCTTGATATGCCTCAACTAGCTAGGGACTAAAAGTTTGGGCATTGATCAAATCTACAAGGAAGCCAAGTCCAAAGCGTTATTGTCAAGGCACGAACTCCCCACCCTGTGGATTGTCGGCGAGATTTGACATTATGTCCCCTCAGCCTTTACCAGTTGAGCTGTGCCCCGAGGGAAAGTATCTTATGCATTTGTAGTCACATGTAGAGCGGCTGTTGGGTAAATGATGAACATAACCTCATCCTTGATTTGGGCAAAACTTTGATCTTTTGTCAAAAAATTTCTATACAGAGAGAGCACAAAATCCATTCTAGTCCAAGGCAGCATATTACACATATTTATTATATTATTGTCAGCATGTTTCTTTAACGCAACAAACTAGAAGTATCATGAGTTTTGAGTACAAGATAACTTCCACGTAGTTGATTAACCTTGCACCAAAACTAGTTCACTGGATTTTGACTATAAGTGGATTATAAAACCTATAAAAGAAGAGAAAATAAACTACATAAATACGCAAGCACGTGGTCAAAAGCTACTTGATCTAAATGGTATCTTGTTCTACTGATTCAGTTAACCTTTCTTAGCATAGAAGATCATCGGAGTCAGCAGGTTCTTTTGTCTCAACCGCGGTTTAATTCCACCATCAGCACATGAACTGGGGGAAGCATCATCCGCATCGCACAAAATTTTATTTTATATGATGCTATCAGCAAGACTTAGTGCTGGTAGAAAGAGAGCTCCTTGAACTGGAATGGATTTGGTGTTCTCTCCGTGAGGATCAACTAACTAATTAGCAGATGAAGTTGTAGCGACCAAGAATTTTTACGCGATTAATAATTATTTTAATAGAAAATCGTGTCGCTACTATTTCACCCATTTTTATTAAGTTAACGCCACGACGTATTCGTATAGCCAAGTCAAGAAATAATCGAGATCGTTCGATTTTAAATTAAATTCCGAATTTCTAAAAATATCTCCATTCTCTTGATTTAAAGTATATTAAGTCCAAGTACTTAATTCAATGTTATCCCAATATTTATTTATACAAAAATTATTTTTATTATTGAAATTAAGAAAATATATGCAAGCATGAGAGGTTCCATTATATATAATAATTATGAGAATCTTAATTTAATAAATATGGAAAAGTATATGAATGAATTATATACTCCATTATATGTAATCATGAAGAGCATAATATTTGTATAAATATGGAAAAGTATATGAATGAATTATATACTCCATTATATGTAATCATGAAGAGCATAATATTTGTATAAATATGGAAAAGTATATGAATGAATTATAGACTCCATTATATGTAATCATGAAGAGCATAATATTTGTATAAATATGGAAAAGTATATGAATGGTTGATAAGATTCCATTATATGTAATCATGAAGAGCATAATATTTGTATAAATATGGAAAAGTATATGAATGGTTGATAAGACTCCATTATATGTAATCATGAAGAGCATAATATTTGTATAAATATGGAAAAGTATATGAATGGTTGATAAGACTCCATTATATGTAATCATGAAGAGCATAATATTTGTATAAATATGGAAAAGTATATGAATGGTGCTTTACTTTAAGAAAAGGATGTGTTAAAATTAATAGAATTGAATGATTATGTTTACAATATGCCAACTTTATACATCTATTTAAACCCATCTCTTTTACACACAACTCTACACATATACACTTATTTCCAATCTCTTGACAAAATCCACAAGTAAGAGAAATTCAAGGTGGTCAAGAAAGTTTTGGTCCATTTACTACTACACTTCATTTTAATCTTTTAAAAGGTAAGTATATCTTATGTTTTTATGAAAAGTAAGTATGTTTTTATGAAAGGTAAATACACCTTATGTTTTTATGAAAAGTAAGTATGTTTTTATGACAAGTAAGTATATCTTATGTTTTTATGAAAATTAAGTATGTTGTTATGAAATGTAAGTATATCTTATGTTTTTATGAAAATTAAGTATGTTGTTATGAAATGTAAGTATATCTTATGTTTTTATGAAAATTTAGTATGTTGTTATGAAATGTAAGTATATCTTATGTTTTTATGAAAAGTAAGTATGTTTTTATGAAAGGTAAATACACCTTATGTTTTTATGAAAAGTAAGTATGTTTTTATGACAAGTAAGTATATCTTATATTTTTATGAAAAGTAAGTATGTTTTTATGAAAGGTAAATACACCTTATGTTTTTATGAAAAGTAAGTATGTTTTCATGACAAGTAAGTATATCTTATGTTTTTATGAAAATGTTTGGATCATTGCTATGAAATCAATCTTACAAGATTGTTATGGGTTCCATATGATATGTTTATGATTATGCTAAGGGGACCGGAGTTTAGTAGCGCTACACATAAGAATTCTTGCCATTTAAGTTCGGTAAAATTCTTGTGTCTCCCTATGTTTATGAGTATTTCGATCCTATCCTATGTTATGATGAAAATGATCCATATGCTTTCAAAAGAAAATTTATGCTTGGTATACTTACTGGGATTTTATAAATCTCACTCCACGATATTTACCATTTTCAGATAATTGAAGGTTCGAGGCGGTCAACATGGAAGTGGCAAAAGTGGTTAAGATTGATGAGATAATTATGTTGAACTTTATGTAAGAAAATTATGTTCTATTTTTATTCACAAATAAAATTATGGGATTCTAATTATTCTTTTGAATAATTTTACATTACTATTTAAGTCTCGATAATATGATATGAGTTACTTTTAGTGGCACTCGAATGGTCGAGAATTCGGGTCGTCACAGTTGGTATCAGAGCCAAGAGTTTTAAAAACGATTCTGTAGATTTTTGAAATTTTATTTCTTAAAAAAAAAAAAAAACACTATTCACGTGAACAGTAAAACGACGTGCTATTCATGATGAACAGTGAACGAAATCACTATTCATTTTAAAAAAAAAAAATTTTGAATTTTCACATGTCAAGTATGGTTATGATTTTGAAAAGTATGATGAAATTTGATGTGCGAATTTCAAGGACAAAATTCATTTTTAGCAAGGGAGTTTGTAATGTCCTGAAAATTTTATGGAATATAATTAGTTAGTGATATGATGTTTATATTGATGTCTTTGATAAATTTCTAGAAGTTCGGGGACTAAAGGAAAATAAGATTTGACGATAAATTTTTATTTGGGTTAATTAGGCCCAATCTTATGTAAAGATGCGAAATGATTAATAATAATTTTTTTTAAAAATATTTTAACTCATCACTCTACTATGTCACTCTCCACGTATTGACTCCTCGAACCAGGTATGTTATATGCTTTGCAAGTCATTTACGATTTTATTAAGACATGTTAAGTATGAAATATTCATATGTTATGAATCTTTAAGTGAAATATACATGTTGAGTATGATATGAATTGATAGAAGCCTAAATTTTAATTTATTCATTTTAATGTAGAATCATGAGACATAGAGGATATTGATATGAATTTTGGTTCATATTAAGCTTAGTAAGATTGACTCAATTAGAAATTAAGTTGGGTTGTAACTTTGGCCCAAAATATATGGAATAATATATTAAACAAACAAAATTGATAATGAATTGTACAATAATTTATCCCTTTATCACTACCTTTGTGTAAAAACAAGGGAAAAACTGTGGATGGTTATTAGTACTTCCTCTTCAAGTTTCAATTTTCGGTTCAATAATTTATCCCTTTATCACTACCTTTGCTTAAAAGTAAGGAAAAACTGTGGATGATTATTGGTACCACTCTTCAAGTTTCAATTTTGAAAAAAAAAAAAAAATATGATTTACGAATGATTTTCAAAATAATCTTTGTCGTCAAGTTTAGAAATGATGAGCCCTAAATGGACTTTGCATAATTGATTTTAGACATGGCACTAAGTATAAGAAGTCAACAGAAAGGACTAGATAATATTTTCGAATTATTCATCGTTTAGATTAAACGAGAAATAGAAAGTCAGTTTTATGAAGTTATGATGAGATGTTGAGATTATAAGTGATATGATTTTATTGAGATTTTTATGAGAAGAATTATGAAGTTGGAGATTTAAAGTTTAGGCTCTTAATTATTGAGAAATAAGGACTTGATATGGTGATATTAGAAATTATGATTTGAAATTTCTATGTTGAGGAATTATGAATTGATTTTCTGGAATATTTATGATGATATTGAAGTTTGATGAAATTGTGATCAAATGTACAATTAGTTATTATTGTGAGTTATGAAGTATGCTTACGATTTGGATAAGTCCAAATTTCAAAGGAAAACTCTGCCTAGAATTTTATCGTTTGGAGTTAAGAGCATAGTATGGTATGCAATCACTAAGAGAATTAAAGTTAGACATACAAGTTCATTTACATCACAAACGAGATTTAGTAGATGATAACAGAGATATTATTATTTTCTCATAAGGAGAACACACAAGAGTCACCCTAGAAAGGAAATACATGAAAACACGCAAAAGCAAAAGAAAGCAACATGGGAAATTCCTCAAATTGAGAGATGTGTTTCCGGAGTAGCCGTATCCTACCACCTCTGACCTTTTGAGGAAATAAAGAAACCTTCAAAAAGGTGTGTTTCGAGAGTAAGAATACTCCGTAATCTACCACCTGGAACCTTTGAGGTACACACAAGATTTAAACATTAAGGAAAATCCTAGGAAATTAGAGGGGTGTCTCGAGAGTAAGAATACTCCGTACTCTACCCCCACCTATTCTAAGATTCATAAAGTTAAGTTTACATTAACCGGACTCCATTTTCGCTTGATTCCCCTTCCTTGCGACCAATCTATCTTAACCCCTGCTGGATCTTGTATTGAGATATATGACTGCAGCTTATCCAGTAGTTCATCAATAGTAGGAGCAGAAATAAGAAGCCTTCTGGAAAATGGAGAGATGAATCCCTGTTCCACAGCATAATCAAGAAAGGTTAACAAGCCATCAAAGAAATTGTTAACATTCAAAAGCCCAATAGGCTTAGTATGGAGATCTAGTTGAGCCCATGAGGTAATGTTAAAGATTTCTTCTAAAGTACCAAAACCTCCGGGCAGGGCTATAAAGGCATCAGAACCATATAGCATACAAGTTATGCGTTCATGGATGGATAAGGTTTGAACTTCATGCCCTCGTGTTTTTCCTGCAACATCTACCAAAGGGACAGGTATGACACCGATTACTTTTGATTTCTCTGCAAGAGCAGATTGGGAAACACAACCCATTAGACCACTGCTACCACCCCCATACACAAGAGTGATACCTTTTTCCCCCAGTTTCTTTCCAAGATCTACGTCCGCTTCTAGATAACTGAAGCCTTTCCCCACTTTTGATCCACAAAATACACAAATAGTTTTGATCTGTCGAAGTTTTGGTGCTTCCATCTTTGATAGTATAGAAGAGAAAACTTACGAAGAAGATGTGATTTTGGGATGCCTGAACTATGAAATATGTTTGGCTATTTAAAGCCGGAAAAACTTACTGTTTTTCATTGATTCTGAAAAAGTAAAGATTTACTTTTGACAAAATCGGCCAACTTTTGACTGTTTTACCAAAGATATCACCTTTCGGTGATTTATTTCCAGCTTTATCAAACCTCGAGAAAGGAAAATATATTTATTTCCAGCTTTATCAAAACTCGAGAAAGGAAAATATATTTTATTTCCAAAACGCGTGAAAGAAAACAGCAAAATATTTTAAATGTGTATCAAGAGATTTACCTTATATCATTGATGAACTGCCAGAAGCCTCATTTTGTAAAACAGACTGGCAAACAGGATCTTTTGCTATTATATTTTGGAGACTATAACGATTTTTGTCCCCGTTAAACTGAGCGTATAAGGAGAAAAGTTCACGTTGCACATAACCACTTGGGTGCGTCTCAAGAGTCAGTCGAATATCATCCAAAGACTCCTTACTCAGTCCACCCTTTATGAATTTGATTTTATCATCCCGATTAGTAGAAGAATATCCTACTGTTTTGCAACGAGTATCACAGTTCCAACGAGCACATTTGTAGCAACCATTCAGCCTTTTTGCTCTTCGTTTCTTTGCGAAGGTGCTTTTGCCTAAACCAGGCATGTGCTTTGGAAATGTCATAGGTAATTCACCAGATAGTCGAACCTTTGCTTCGATCAACCAGCGAACATCTTCTGAAACACCATGAGCCATCAGCAACCTCAATCTTTCGAGTCTTATTCGATAAATTTTCCTCAGATCATTCATTGGAAGACTGGAATAATACTTGCGAATGTTTGTAAGAATGATATCCATGTTTTGATGGATCTAACCTCTTCCCAGCATGAACTATTTAAAAGCATTAAGGATCGGAGGAAATCCGCGTGATATTGATTCCAGCAAGAAAGCGCGGAATAGAATAATGGAAAAGAGGGAACAAGAGTTATGCGCCGTTTACTTTCTTGATAAAAGGAAGATTTGATGATGACGGGATTTGAGATATGGAATATTTTCTTGGATTTTGGGTACTGATATTTTGATATAATAATCAAGGTATAGAAATAATACGGGGATACGTGAAAGTGAAATAAGGACTGTATTGAATCAGGATTAATAAGTTTGTGCAAGTGAAAGGAATACCTTACGGGAAATGTTATGATATTTGAGTTAAGAATTTTAATTATTTGGGAGATATTTGTTTATTGAATTTTGCAGAAATTTTGGGTTACAAATATTGGAAAGATAAACTGATGATTATGTTGATATGTGAATAACATGTTTGGGTATATTACATAGAGAATATTCAGGTAATCGTTTTAATTATTTTGGGATATTTGGTGATAAGAAGAAATGACAAATTATTATGGTATGATATGTTAGTAAAGATTTATTGAAATTTTAGAGATATTAATACGAATATTTGAGGTTACATGATACGATGATAAGTGACAGGTTACATGAGTACTACAAGATATGATGAAATATCACATACGATTGGGAATTTTCATTTTGATTCAGAAGAATTTATGAGTAGACATATGTCTATTATTGATAGAAAAGTTCATGTCTTAAGAAAACAAATTGATGCATTTAGTCAAAGTCCAGTGGGTTAAATATGGTTGGGTTAAATATGGTAGCGATGATGCTACATAAGAAGAAGAAGAAGAGATTCTGATTAAGTGTTCAGAAATCATAAGATCAAGTAAGTTTAATTTCGAGGACGAAATTATTTTAAGGGGGTAAGTTTGTAGCGACCAAGAATTTTTACGCGATTAATAATTATTTTAATAGAAAATCGTGTCGCTACTATTTCACCCATTTTTATTAAGTTAACGCCACGACGTATTCGTATAGCCAAGTCAAGAAATAATCGAGATCGTTCGATTTTAAATTAAATTCCGAATTTCTAAAAATATCTCCATTCTCTTGATTTAAAGTATATTAAGTCCAAGTACTTAATTCAATGTTATCCCAATATTTATTTATACAAAAATTATTTTTATTATTGAAATTAAGAAAATATATGCAAGCATGAGAGGTTCCATTATATATAATAATTATGAGAATCTTAATTTAATAAATATGGAAAAGTATATGAATGAATTATATACTCCATTATATGTAATCATGAAGAGCATAATATTTGTATAAATATGGAAAAGTATATGAATGAATTATATACTCCATTATATGTAATCATGAAGAGCATAATATTTGTATAAATATGGAAAAGTATATGAATGAATTATAGACTCCATTATATGTAATCATGAAGAGCATAATATTTGTATAAATATGGAAAAGTATATGAATGGTTGATAAGATTCCATTATATGTAATCATGAAGAGCATAATATTTGTATAAATATGGAAAAGTATATGAATGGTTGATAAGACTCCATTATATGTAATCATGAAGAGCATAATATTTGTATAAATATGGAAAAGTATATGAATGGTTGATAAGACTCCATTATATGTAATCATGAAGAGCATAATATTTGTATAAATATGAAAAAGTATATGAATGGTGCTTTACTTTAAGAAAAGGATGTGTTAAAATTAATAGAATTGAATGATTATGTTTACAATATGCCAACTTTATACATCTATTTAAACCCATCTCTTTTACACACAACTCTACACATATACACTTATTTCCAATCTCTTGACAAAATCCACAAGTAAGAGAAATTCAAGGTGGTCAAGAAAGTTTTGGTCCATTTACTACTACACTTCATTTTAATCTTTTAAAAGGTAAATATATCTTATGTTTTTATGAAAAGTAAGTATGTTTTTATGAAAGGTAAATACACCTTATGTTTTTATGAAAAGTAAGTATGTTTTTATGACAAGTAAGTATATCTTATGTTTTTATGAAAATTAAGTATGTTGTTATGAAATGTAAGTATATCTTATGTTTTTATGAAAATTAAGTATGTTGTTATGAAATGTAAGTATATCTTATGTTTTTATGAAAATTTAGTATGTTGTTATGAAATGTAAGTATATCTTATGTTTTTATGAAAAGTAAGTATGTTTTTATGAAAGGTAAATACACCTTATGTTTTTATGAAAAGTAAGTATGTTTTTATGACAAGTAAGTATATCTTATATTTTTATGAAAAGTAAGTATGTTTTTATGAAAGGTAAATACACCTTATGTTTTTATGAAAAGTAAGTATGTTTTTATGACAAGTAAGTATATCTTATGTTTTTATGAAAATGTTTGGATCATTGCTATGAAATCAATCTCACAAGATTGTTATGGGTTCCATATGATATGTTTATGATTATGCTAAGGGGACCGGAGTTTAGTAGCGCTACACATAAGAATTCTTGCCATTTAAGTTTGGTAAAATTCTTGTGTCTCCCTATGTTTATGAGTATTTCGATCCTATCCTATGTTATGATGAAAATGATCCATATGCTTTCAAAAGAAAATTTATGCTTGGTATACTTACTGGGATTTTATAAATCTCACTCCACGATATTTACCATTTTCAGATAATTGAAGGTTCGAGGCGGTCAACATGGAAGTGGCAAAAGTGGTTAAGATTGATGAGATAATTATGTTGAACTTTATGTAAGAAAATTATGTTCTATTTTTATTCACAAATAAAATTATGGGATTCTAATTATTCTTTTGAATAATTTTACATTACTATTTAAGTCTCGATAATATGATATGAGTTACTTTTAGTGGCACTCGAATGGTCGAGAATTCGGGTCGTCACAGAAGTAGCTCATGCATTTGCAGTCACAGGTAGAGCAGCTGTCTGGTAAATGATGAACACAACCCATACTTGATTTGGGCAATGATAAGTGTATTTTATACACTTATTTTGATCATAAAAATAGGATTTTATTTGCTTGTTTGAAAATATTTGCTATTCATTTTGCTATTATTTGTTTATATTTCAGAAATAATCTCAAAGTCGAGAAAATATAGAAATTGGAGCAAAATCAAGTCAATTGGATGATAAAAGTACTAAATTGTGCAAACAAAAAGTTGATGAAGTCAACCATGGTACAAATTGAAAGAAAAATCAAAATTGGAAGAAATTAGAAGTTCAAGGACCAAATTGCAAATACTCAGTGGTTGATTCAAACCATGATAAGATACTTGAGGGTTTTTAGGAGTCAATTGGATGCAAGTAGAAGTCAAAAAGGAATGAAATATGATAATAATATTACCATAAATTTATTCCAATCAAACAAGATTTCTGACAGATTTTTAGTTGAACTTTGAGAGCTAATTTCGGGGAAGTAAACGTTCGAATTGGAAAAATCCTATTTCAGAAAGAATTATCCTTTAAGTTGTCTTTCTAACTCACTTTGAATCACCTCAATCGGATAAGGGAATAGAAAGATATGATCAAAATACTAAATGTTGTGCAGAGACAAAAAGATCTCCCGCGAATGTAACTTTCCTTGTTCGGTTGGAACTCTTTTATAAGCCAATTTGAAAGTGATTTTCAGCCACTTTTCGACTTCTACTAATAAGGAACAACAACAAGCCATTAGGGGTTCCTAATTTTAATACTCTCATGTCAAAACCCTGCCAAAGTGCAGAGGGATCCATGCAAAGTCAAATTCAAGATTGAATATGCAAGATCAAGAACATGAATAGAGTGATATCTTTTCATTCTTCTTGTGATTTATTTTCTATCATGTTGTTAGACTAAGCTTTTCATTGTTAGAATTGTGATGATACTTTAAATTTTTTATTCTATGTTTTAACTTTATATTTAATTTATATAATTTATGTGTTTGATGCAATTAATTGTGGATTATTTTATCTATGATTTTGGACACGTGATTATTGATGTATGTGATGTTGTTCTAAGTTTGAAATATTAGGATTACATTAAACTTGAATTAATTGCTACAAAGTTCGATAGGGGATAGAAATATAGTCATATACTTTGTGTAATCCCAATAGCCAATAGGAATGGCAATGGGGTAGGAAATCCCTGAACCCGACGGGGACCCCCCCTGAACGGGCGCGAGGAATCCCCGACAATGACGGAGATGGGGCGGGGATGAAAAAGTATCTCTGACCGGGGATGGGAATTGCTATCAAATCCCCAGACCCGCCCCGAAATCATCACTGATTAATAAGTTCAACTAAAAAAATCAAACAAATTAAAAGCGTCATAAATCATTTGATGCTCAAATATATAATTTCAAAACCAAGCCCTATATTTCAACTCTATACTACTCTTCATCTCTCACTCTCAATTCTCATCTCATTCTCTCCAAACATACTTCTTAACATAATTAAACTTGTACTACTCTATAAAAGCTATTATGAGTTTTTTTTTTTTAATTAATGCTAATCATTCTTTAGAGATATTAAATGAAAGTTTTGTAAAATAATCATACTTTAAGAAAAGAACTAGTTTAACACCCGTGTGATGCATGAACATATTCCATAGACTAAGCCTCTGTTCAGTAATGTACTGTTTTTTGGTTTTTAAACCAGTTTTTCAACTACACAATTTCCTAAATCAATCTCTAACCATACATATTTTCTCTCTCCATTTTTCAACCATCCATCTACATAAAAAATCACAAAAAAAAAAAAAAAAAAAAAAAAAAAAACTGATTTTAATCCATTGCAAGCCGTCGAACATTGGCTAAAACTAAATTACAGGAAAAGTACAATTGGGAAAGAAGTAACAAAAACTACGAAAATCAATTAATTCTATTATTAAGAGCATTACAAATTTTGGAAAAATCTCCTTATATACAATATTTGTCATCAAATTTATTGAGTTTCCATTGTCAACACATATTATTATCTTCAAACAAGCACGATTCGTATCTTTACATTGCTACATACAATTGCACATGATTGACCACGAACTTTTTTTAGGAATAGTCACATCTAGAATAATTATTGTCAATTTTAAATGTAGATTTCACGTAATGAATTTGGATCACAAATCTTCACCTTTCCCCCTATTTTAATTTCCTAATTGTTAATGAAATTCAAGTGTACAAACATGATGAATACACAAGTGATGTGAAGCATTTGAAAACAATATGATGATCAGATCAAACATCAAAGAAATCATTAAAAACAAAATTTTATGATACACCTAAATTTTATAAAGTTGTTCTTTACTTGATTATTATTATTATTGATGATATTAGTGTTGGGTGGATTTTTGAATAGTGACGCCAAAATAAGTATTATGATGGTTTGTAAATCCTTGCCGAATATTGGACAAAGTAACGGCAAAGAAAAATACAAATAAGAAGAAGAAGAAAAGA
The DNA here is from genome assembly GCA_963555705.1 of Ligustrum vulgare. NCBI lineage: Eukaryota > Viridiplantae > Streptophyta > Magnoliopsida > Lamiales > Oleaceae > Ligustrum > Ligustrum vulgare. Next base: position 16,658,734 of record OY743185.1, read on the forward strand.
AGGGACAAAGCCGAGGCAAGAGTTGGACTCTTTGTTCTTAAGTCAAATTTGCCCCTCACCGGTGCTTACGGATTTCGGCAATCGACTCCCAAGATACAACGGCTTAACTTGTGTTTGTAGCACTCCAAAACACAAGTACAACGAACCAAATTTAGGCTTATGTACTCCAAATAATGCAATGAATGAAAATCAAAACAAATGAAATGAATTTGATTTTGGAGAGAAGTGAGGATGAGATATGTTTTGCATATCAAAAAGTGAGGAATAGGACACCCAAAGGGTCCTATATATAGATCATGAAAGGGTATGGACGAAATGGTTGAGGCCCAAACCATGCACTATTTCCAAACAATGCACCTTTTTGAAAAGGTGTCTTGTGGCCGGACAACCGTGCGGTCGCACGGTTTTACTAAAAAAAAAGGACTTTAATTTGACGCGTGATCGCGCGGTTTACTAACCATGCGGTCGCACGGTCAAATATTTTGACCTGATTTTCGTCCTTTTTCGTAATTTCTCATTCATCCGATATTGGTTTTCGAAATGCCAAATATACCCTTCAATACATGTAGAGAAATCAAAATTCTCTTTCGGGGGCGTTGTCCCCTCGACCCCCGCGACCTGACCGGGCAGGTCGATCCCCGTTTGTGCGCCTCGAAGCGGCGAAGTGGCAAACAATTTTGCCTAAATGGATTGAGCCGAGCTTTTGAGTATTTAGCCGAAGTCGACACGAAGACATTTTAATCGATTTTCAATTCTCGATTTATTAACCAATATCCAACAATCCCCCACATGAATGAAAATTCCTCGATATGCGCAACACAATGCGAATGCAATGCAAATGGAATGCAGACTCTAACAAATGGAGTACACACGACAAGTCATAGCGTCAAGATAGGTAGCTTGTGGCCTTGAACCTTCTTTAGTTGAATACAATCAGATTTACTAGGCCAGTTTGTGAACGCGATGTCTTGAACTATCCAGCCGTTCGTGTAAAACCAAACAACTGTACCAACACCATGACTCATCTAACCTATTCGGTTCTCATGGTTGAGTCCATTTTGGCCCTGGACAACTCTTGGTTTCATAAGTGCTCTAAGAGAATTAAGCCTCGAATTCTCGTAGAAGCGGCCTCACTCCACACTTATATAGGTGATCTCATACCTTTCTATCTCAAGGTTATGAATCATTAAAAGTATATATGTATACTTATCCTTATACACATTTTACATAGCACTTTAAATTTTAGGAATTGGAATAAGTGCTTTATTCCGAATCATTTATGACTTAGTTGTCCCATTGAACCAAGATCTTGGGATCTCCAATCTACAAGGTTGGGTTTCCGTCATAGTAATTCTATTCAATAGGCTTTAGGCCCATTCCCCTCGAAAGATGGTATACTTGATCCCTTGCAAGTCCTTTCGTCAAAGGATCAGCCAAATTTTCTTTTGACTTCACGTAGTTAATAGAGATTATACCATTCGATATTAACTGTTTAATGGTATTATGTCTCCGACGGATATGTCGAGACTTACCATTATACATACTATTTTGTGCCCTTGCAATTTCCGACTGATTATCGCAATGTATATTAATTGCAGAAACCGGCTTTTCCCAACATGGAATTTCTTCAAAAAAATTACGAAGACATTCTGCTACTTCACCGGCTTTGTCTAACGCAATAAACTCAGATTCCATCTTAGATCGATCAATACACGTTTTCTTAGACGATTTCCAAGACACGGCTCCACCTCCAATGGTAAATACATAACCACTTGTGGATTTTGAATCCTTAGTGTCAGATATCCAATTTGCATCAGTATATCCTTCTAACACCGCAGGATATTTTGAGTAGTGTAATCCTTATTCAACCGTATGTCTTAAATATCTAAGAACTCGGTTTAATGCCTTCCAATGTACAACACTTGGATTACTAGTGAATCTACTCAACTTGTTGACTATGTATGCAGTATGCTATATCCCGTCTTGTGCAGTTGGTAATATACATTAAACTACCAATAACACGTGAATATTCCAATTGAGATACGGGCTCACCAGTATTCTTGGCTAAGTGAATACCTAAGTCAACTGGTGACTTAACCGGTTTATCGTCATACGCCTTAAATTTCTTAAGTATAGTCTCAACATAATGTGATTGAGACAATGACAAACCATCGGATGTCTTAGAGATTTTAATCCCTAATATTACATCCGCCACTCCCATATCCTTCATGTCAAAATGTTTTGTTAACATTTTCTTAGTCGAGGAAATGACTTTGGAGTTATTTCCCATAATTAGCATATCGTCAACATATAGGCATATGATTACATATTCATTAGGTGTGTTTTTAATATAGACACATTTGTCACATTCATTGATTTTGAAGCCATTTGACAACATAGTTTTATCAAACTTTTCATGCCATTGCTTTGGTGCTTGTTTCAATCCATACAATGATTTTACAAGTCTACACACCTTCTTTTCATTTCCTGGTGCAACAAACCCTTCAGGTTGTTCCATGTAGATTTCTTCTTCTAATTCACCATTTAGAAACGCGGTTTTGACATCCATTTGATGTATTTCAAGATTATGCAATGCTGCGATTGCAATCAAGACACGTATAGACGTAATTCTTGTAACGGGTGAATAGGTATCAAATAAATCTAGTCCTTCTTTTTGTCTATACCCTTTGGCTACTAATCTAGCCTTGTATTTATCAATTTATCCATCCGACTTCAATTTCTTTTTGAAGATCCATTTACAGCCTAAAGCTTTGTTTCCTGGAGGGAGTTCAACCAATTCCCAAGTATGGTTACTCATGATGGATTCAATTTCATTGCGTACAGCTTCTTTCCAAAAAGGAGCTTCGGGAGAGGACATTGCTTCATCAAATGTCCTAGGATCATTTTCAAGTAAATTGGTTACGAATTCTGGACCGAATGTCTTTGAAATTCGTTGCCTTTTTACTACGTCTACGTTCTACATTTACTTGTAGATCATCATTCTTTCCATGCATGTTATCATAAGTTCTTTTATTTGAACATACTTCCTTTTCTTTACACGGAAAGTTGTCTTCAAAGAAGACCGCATTTCTTGATTCAATAATTGTACCTATGTGTACATCAAGTACTTCGGATTTGTGAACCAAGAATCGATATGCACTACTATTGATAGCATATCCAATAAAGACACAATCAATTATCTTTTGTCCAATCCTAACTTGTTTAGGTTTGGGTATTTGTACTTTTGCTAAGCACCCCCACACTTTGAGATATTTGTAGGAAGGTTTTCGACATTTCCATAATTCGTAAGGCGATTCAACCTTATCTTTGTGTGGTATTTTATTTAGGATATGATTTTCAGAAAGTATGGCTTTCCCCCACAAGTTTTGAGGTAAGCCCGAACTTATCAACATTGCATTCATCATTTCCTTTAACGTTCGATTTTTGCGTTCAGCAATTCCATTAGATTGTGGTGAACATGGTGCCGTTGTTTGATGAATTATTCCAGATTCTGCACAAAATTCTTCAAACGGTACAACATATTCTCCACCTCTATCACTACGAATCATTTTAATTCGTTTTCCAAGTTTATTTTCAACTTCATTTTTGTAGTGTTTAAACACTTCCAAAGCTTCATCTTTGCTTTTCAACAAGTACACATAACAGTACCTTGTACAATCATCTATGAATGTGATGAAGTACTTTTTACCACCCCTTGTTTGTACGAATTTCAAATCACACACATTCGTGTGAATTAGTTCTAATGGTGTGGTGTTTCGTTCAACCGAATGAAATGGTGTTTTGACCGCTTTTGCCTCTACACATGTTTCGCATTTTCCATTATTAAAATGCATTTTCGGAAGTAAACTTAAATTCATTAACTTTCGTTTTATTGAATTAAAGTTTGCATGTCCTAATCTATGATGCCATAGATTACATGACTCAAGAATATAAACTAAAGATGACGTTTTATTGATTGTAGCATTATGTACAACAGTTACGACATTCATTTTGAATAGTCCATCTTTTACATAGCCTTTGCCTACATACATATCATTTTTGGTAAGTACAAACTTATCCGATACAAAGACTAGTTTAAAGCCATTTTTGCTTAACAAAGAACCCGACACAAGGTTCTTGCGAATATTCGGTACGTGAAGGACATTATTGAGGCTAAGTTCTTTTCCCGACGTCATCTTCAAGACCACTTTTCCTTGTCCTTCCAATTTGGATGTAGAGGAGTTCCCCATAAACAAATTTTCTCCCTCGATTGGAGTGTATGATGTGAACATTCCTCTATCGGCACAAATGTGACGGGTTGCACCAGTATCAACCCACCATTCCATGGGATTTCCAACAAGATTGCATTCAGAAACAACCGTCGATAAATTCATATCGGACATGCCATTTGATATGGCATCAGATTCAACAATGTTGGCTTGGGATTGCTTCTTAGGTTTGCAACAATCAACCGAGCGATGTCCAGCCTTTCCACAATTGTAGCAATTGCCCTTGAACTTCTTTGCATTCTTCTTTGTAGATTCAACGGAATGCTTTCTCTTCTTTCCTTTGTTGTTGCTAGATTCCACTACATTTGCCTTTGCTTGTGGTATACCATTCCCAACTCGTTTTTCCGAACTTCGGTTGTCTTCTTCAATCCTCAATCGGACCACAAGTTCTTCAATGTTTATCTCCTTGCGCTTGTGCTTGAGATAGTTTTTGAAGTCCTTCCACATGGGTGGAAGTTTCTCGATAATTACAACCACTTGAATCGCTCACGGACATATTTTTCGCATGAATGTCATGGAGTATGACTTGCAATTCTTGTACTTGACTGATGACGGTCTTCGAATCTACCATTTTGTAGTCCAAGAATTTTCCCACAATGAACTTCTTGGTTCTGGCATCTTCGGTCTTGTACTTCTTTTTCAAGGACTTCCATAGTTCCTTTGCAGATTTCTTGGAGCAATATACACCGTATAAGGCATTGTCCAAGTCATTAAGAATGTAATTCTTGCATAAGAAGTCCGAATATTTCCAAGCATCCAAAGCAATCAAAGATGCCCTATTGTTTTCCCCTTCTTGTATGGCGGGAGGATCTTCATTCAAGAATTTCGCCAAGTTGAGGGTTGTGAGATAAAACAACATTTTCTGTTGCCACCTTTTGAAATCGACCCCAACAAATTTCTCCGACTTTTCCCCATGTGAAACGGAGTTTGAATGTACGATAGTAGGGGCACCCAAAACCGGAGGAATCACATTAGTAGTAGTTGTATTCACAACGGGAGGAATCACACCGGTAGGAACACTTCCTTTAGAAGTTCCCATGTTCGAAGTTTCATTCGAAGTAGTATCGGTATTAAGAACCGTATTCATTTCTGTTTATGTAAAACAGATGATCAACCAAACAAAATAGAAGCGAAGAAGAAGAAGTTAAACTTAACAAGTTTAACCAAACAAAAATGTCACTTTCACAAATATTGAATTTGACTTAAGATTGTTGGGTGGATTTGTGAATAGTGACGCCAAAATAAGTATAATGATGGTTTGTAAATCCTTTCCGAATATTGGACAGAGTAACGACAAAGAAAAACACAAATAAGAAGAAGAAGAAAAGAAGGGACAAAGCCGAGGCAAGAGTTGGACTCTTTGTCCTTAAGTCAAATTTGCCCCGCAACAGTGCCTACGGATTTCGGCAATCGACTCCCAAGATACAACGGCTTAACTTGTGTTTGTAGCACTTCAAAACACAAGTACAACGAACCAAATTTAGGCTTATGTACTCCAAAGAATGCAATGAATGAAAATCAAAACAAATGAAATGAATTTGATTTTGGAGAGAAGTGAGGATGAGAGATGTTTTGCATATCAAAAAGTGAGGAATAGGACACCTAAAGGGTCCTATATATAGATCATGAAAGGGTGTGGACGAAATGGTTGAGGTCCAAACCATGCACCATTTCCAAACAATGCATCTTTTTGAAAAGGTGTCTTGTGGCCGGACAACCGTGCGGCCGCACGGTTATATACCGTGCATATAACCGTGTGACCGCATGGTTTTACTCAAAAAACTGGACTTTAATTTCACGTGTGATTGCGCGGTTTACTAACCATGCGGTCGCACGGTCAAATATTTTGACCTGATTTTCGTCCTTTTTTGTAATTTCTCATTCATCCGATATTGGTTTTCGAAATGCCAAATATACACTTCAATACATGTAGAGAAATCAAATTTCTCTTTCGGGGGCGTTGCCCCCTCGACCCCCGCGACCTGACTGGGCAGGTCGATCCCCGTTTGTGCACCCCGAAGCGGCGAAGTGGCAAACAAGTTTTCCTAAACGGATTGAGCCGAGCTTTTGAGTATTTAGCCGAAGTCGACACGAAGTCATTTTAATCGATTTTCAATTCTCGATTTATTAATCAATATCCAACAATTAGTAAAGAAGGAAATGATTAGCCTACCAGAACATTGTACTATCTAAAAGTAAAAATAAAATAAAATCAAAATCTTCTTGGTTTATCATCTCAACCAAACCTCTCACCAAATGAACGCCTCCTAGAGTCATTAACATGACATGATCAAGTGTTGGGTTTCAGGGTTTCATTGACTCAGCCTTCTTGATCTAAACCTACAACAAAGAAGTTAACCTAGAACGTCCACCTGCAATTGGTTTGACAGCTTAGCACTAAAAATCACAATTTATTAAAGAGAACCATAAACCTATCTTACATCATAATTAACCCAAAAGAAGGATAAAATTAAAAACAGCAAAAAATCAGTTCATAAATTGCTACGGTGTTAAATAACAAATCATCAATCCTTATTACACAAGTCTACATAATTTAGATAGTATCAGCTAGTAAAGGCTGAAGGGATATAATGTCAAATCTCGCTGGCAATCCACAGGATGGGGCGTTCGAGTCTTGACAACAACGCTTTGTACTTGACTTCCTTGTGGATTTGATCAGTGGCCAAAAACTCTCAATCCCTGATCAGTTGAGGCATATCCTGCGATTTATTTCCGCACAAATGAAAAAAATATCAGAATCAATTTCCCAAGGCAACAATGCTTTTAACATGCATGTATTTCAAGGAATGACCCATAGGAATCTTGGAATTAATGGTTCATAGACTAATTCGGATGTTTTAACTATTCTTTATCTCCTTGATAACCAACAATTAATTCTCACCTAGGATTACCTTGCCAAGATCAAATAAGAAAAAAGGGAAATTTTCCAGTAAAACTGCAGAAACTTTTATATTATAAAAAATTGTTAAAGGAAAAAAAAAAGAAAAAGAAAAAGGAGAACAAATAAACTACATAAATACGCAAGCACGTGGTCAAAAGCTACTTGATCTAAATGGTATCTCGTTCCACTGATTCAGTTAACGTTTCTTAGCATAGAAGATCATAGGAGTCAGCAGGTTCTTTCGTCTCAACCGCGGTTTAATTCCACCATCAGCACATGAATTGGGGGAAGCATCAACGGCGTCGCACAAATTTTTATTTTATATGATGCTATCAACAAGACTTAGTGTTGGTAGAAAGAGAGCTCCTTGGACTGGAAAGGATTTTGTGCTCTCTCCGTGAGGATCAACTAATTAATTAGCAAATGAAGTAGCTTATGCATTTGCAGTCACAGGTAGAGCAACTGTCGGGTGAATGATGAACACAACCCATACTTGATTTGGGCAATGATAAGTATATTTTATACACTTATTTCTATCATAAAAGTAGGATTTTATTTGTTTATTTGAGAATATTTGCTTTCATTTTGCTATTATTTGTTTATATTTCAGAAATAGTCCCAAAGTCGAGAAAATAAAGAAATTGGAGCAAAATCAAGTCAATTAGATGATAAAAGTACTAAATTGTGCAAAGGAAGAGTTGATCAAGTCAACCATGGTGCAAATTGAAAAAAAAAAAAAAAAGAGTCGAAGAAAGAAATCATATTGCAAGAAATTAGAAATTTAATGACTAAATTGCAAATACTCAATGGTTGATTCAGACCATGATAAGACACTTGAGGATATTTAGGAGTCAATTGGATGCAAGTAAAAGTAAAAAAAGAATGAAATATGATAAGAATATTATCATAAATTCATTCCAATCAAACAAGATTTGTGGCAGATTTTTAATCATACTTTGAGAGCTAATTTCGTGGTAGTAAACATTCAAATTGGGAAAATCATATTTCATAAAGAATTATAGTCATTTAAGTTATCTTTCTAACTCACTTTTAATTACCTCAATCGGATAATAGAATAGAAAGATATGACCAAAATACTGAATGTTGTGCAGAGACAAAAAGATTTCTCGCGAATGTAAGTTTCCTTATTAGGTTGGAACTCTTTTGGAAGCCAATTTGGACGTGATTTTCAGCCACTTTTCAACTTCTACTAATAAGGAACAGCAACAACACATTAGGGTTCCCAATTGTCATATTCTCATGCCAAAATTCTGTCAAAGTGCTGAGGGATCCATGCAAAGTCAAATTCAAGATTGAAGATACAGGATCAAAAACATGAATAGGGTGATATCTTTTCATTCTTCTTGCGATTTATTTTCCATCATATTTTTAGGCTAAGTTTTTCATTTTTAGAATTGTGATGATACATTAAATTCTTGATTCCATGTTTTGACTTTATGTTTAATTTATACAATTTATGGTTTAGATGCAATTAATTATGGATTATTTTTATCTATAATTTTGGACACATGATTATTGATGTATGTGATTTTGTTCTAAGTTCGAAAGATTATGATTACATCAGATTTGAATTAATTGCCACAACGTCCGATATGGGATAGGAATATACCCCTATACTTTGTGTAATCCCAATAGAGATGACAATGGGACGGAGAATCCTCGAACCCAACGGGGACCCGCCCCGAACGGGACGAGAAATCCCCAATAATGACGAGACGGGAATGAAAAAGTATCCCCGATCGGGGATGGGGCGAGGATGGGGATTGCTATCAAATCCCCATCCCCGGTCTAGACCTGCCCCGAAAGGTCGAAACCATCATTGATTAATAAGTTCAATTTTAAAAAAAAATTCAAACAAATTAAAAGTGTCATAAACCACTCTACGCCCATATATATAATTTCAAAACCAAATCCTATATTTCAACTTTACACTACTCTTTATCTCTCACTCTCAAGTCTCATCTCATTCTCACCAGGCATACATTTTAACATAATTAAACTTGTACTACTCTATAAAACTTTTTATGAGTTTTTTTTTTAATTAATGTTAATCATTCTTTAAAGCTATTAAATGAGAATTTTGTAAAATAATCGTACTTTAAAAAAAGAATTTGTATAACTAAGACATTAGATAATCATTATAAAAAGAAATTAATGGACAAAAAAATATATATAATAATAATAAATGGGGATGTAAACGGGAATTATGAACATACCTGCCCTGCCCCATCCCGTCTCCGTATAGACGGGGACGGGGCAGAGATGGGGATGGTAAATATCCGACGGGGTGGGGACCGGAATTGGCGTCCCCGTCCCCGTCCCCGTCTCCACCCCCGAATCCCCACCTTTGCCATTCCTAAATATAATAAAGTGTTCATAAATTCATAATGCTTTTCTACATGTTTGGAATTGTCATAGAAATATAGTCAAATTCCATATAGGAAAATGTTTTAATTCACCGTTCGAAATAGGGTTTTAATAACTATAGGAACATGTGTTACGTTTTTAGGTCTCAAAATCACCACAAAGAAACCACAAAAGCAATTTAAACATAAAAAAGGATTTTATTAATCGAAGATAAATTGCAAATATAAAAGAGTTTTACATAACTAAAACAAATCTGAACAAAAACTCAAAATCGAATTAAATCTCACACAAAACCAAAAAGTACCACACAGTATATTACAGATTAACATTGTAATCGAACCACAAAGCATAAACTCTGATTATGCATAAAGAATCAAAGAAACCACAAAGAAATCAGTGTGAGAAATGAGAGTTTTCTCAAAAAATCACGAAGAAGGCAAATCGCCACACAGAGAGAGAGAGAGAGAGAGAGAGAGAGAGAGAGAGAGAGAAATGAGAGTTCTCTCAGAAAACCACGAAGAAGGCAAATTGTCAAAGAGAGAGAGAAATGAGAGTTCTCTCAGAAAACCACAAAGAAGGCAAATCGCCAGAGAGAGAGAGAGAGAGAGAGAGAGAGAGAGAGAGAATAGAAACGTCTGGAATATGATCGAATGAGAGATGAGAAGTCAGATTCAGCCTTATCACTTGGATGGACGGTTGGGATTGATCTTGGAGATCCAATGGTTGATATTAAGCCGGTTGTTGGTAAGTGACGAAACCTAGTTTGGGACAAATTAATCGATCTTAGGCTGGATGATTAGATCTTTAAAAATGTGGCAAAAATTTCAGTTGGGCTCAATTCATCAGGCTTCAGCTGCTTCCATTAATTCATTTGTACTGGCTTTAGTCTGGGCTGGCTGCTTCGATCCAATTGCACTCACAAACTCCACCTCAATTGGATTAACAGCACCTGCAAAATATAAACAGAGCAGTATCAAAGTTCTAACAAGTTAAGAAACCTTAAAGCATCTCTAAACTTAATAACATGTATAACTTTGGTTCCAGCATCTGCAGGATTGCATTCTGTAGCAATCTTCTCAAGTCTTATTGTTCCTTTATCAAGAACATCTCTAATGAAATGAGATTTGACATCAATGTGTTTAGACCTATTATGGAATACAGGATTTCTACTAAGGTATAAAGCACTCTGACTGTCTGTGCAAACGTTGACTGAATTATCATAAAAATGTCCTAACTCTTCTAAAAGACCCCTTAACCAGATAGATTTTTTCACAGCATCTGTAGCAACTATGTATTCTACTTCTGTGGAAGAAAGAGCAACCAGTTTTTGCAATTGACATTTCCTACTGACATAAGTAACATTTAACACAAAGAAATATGCAGAAGTAGATTTCCTATTATCTACATTTCCAGCAAAGTCAGAATCAACAAAGCCTTTAAGACAGAAATAAGATTTTTGTTTTTCAAAAATAAGACTCAAATCAGAAGTACCTTTCAGATATCTAAACAAAAATTTCATATCTTCCCAGTGAGTCTCACCTGGTTTACTCATAAATCAACTGAGTACACTAACAGCAAAAGTAATGTCAGGTCTTGTACATACCATAAGATACATCACTGAGCCAACAACATTTTTGTAAAGCACATTAATCATCCTATTTTCTTCTTCTATAGTTTTAGGAGATTGATCAACTGAAAGTTTAAAATTACGAGGCAAAGGTAAAGAAATAGGTTTTGAATCAAACGGGTTAAAACTTTTCAAAATCTTTTCATTGTACGCTTTTTGATTTAAAACAAGTTTTCCTGTTTCCTTATTTCCAAAAATATCTATTCCTAAGATTCTTCTAGCATTGCCTAAATCTTTCATTTCAAATTCTGTACTAAGTTTCTGTTTAAGTAACATAATTTCATTCAAATCAGATCAGCAATTAGCATATCATTTACATACAATAGCAGATACATATAACTAGAATTCAGGCACTTAAAATAAAAGAATGGATCATATTAACTCTTAACAAATTTCAGACTTTGTATAAAAGTATCAAATCTTTTATACCACTGTTTGGGTGCCTGTTTCAGGCCATACAGAGATCTTTTAAGCAGACAAGCAAGATCAACAGGTTTTTCAAAACCTTTAGGCTGACACATTAATATAGTTTCATCAAGAGAGCCATATAAAAAGGCAGTTTTCACATCAATTTTTTCTAATTCAAGACTGTATTGAGCAACTAATGCAAACGGAATTCTGATGGAAGTATATTTAACGACAGGTGAAAAATTTTCATTATAGTCAATTTCTTCCTTCCGTGAAAAACCTTTGGCTACAAATCTAATCTTATATCTGGGTTTTATGTCCTTAGAGTTACCTTCTTTTATTTTAAAAATCCATTTACAATCTATAAGTTTCTGCCTATCAAGTTTAGGAACAAGAACCCAAGTTTTATTTTTCAAAAGTGAGTCCATTTCATCTTACAATGTTGCAAGCCAAAATTTAGAATCCTTTGAAAAAATAGCTTCTTCATAAGATTCAGGTTTTGTTTGTAAAGATTCAGAGTAAAGGGAGAGACAAAGTCAGGATCATCATACCTAGAAGGAGGTCTAATTTCTCTTTTAGTGCTATCCCTAGCAAGCTGATAATTATCAAGATTAAGTTCAGTTTGAGTTTGAGTTTCTGTTTCAAAACAGTTTCTGAAACAGGGACAGAATTTGATGACTCTGGTTCAGAAACATAACTTGGAGAATGTGGGGGTTGCTCCTCCTAAAACTGAGTATTGTGCAGATCATTTTCATCATTCAAATGATTTGCACTCAGCTTAGAAGTAAGGAAGTCCTTTTCACTAAGAGGATCTTCTAAAATCTCATCTTTACAGTGAAAAAGATTTTCATTAAAAATGACAGACCTACTAATGATCACCCTGTAATCTCTTTGTTCTTTTACCCACAATATATTACCCTTGACTCCTTCTCCATAGCCCAGAAAAACAAATTTCAAAGATCTTGAGTCAAGTTTAGTTTCGATTTGGTGTGAGTAGGCAGCACACCCAAAAAATTTCAGTTTTGAAAAATCAGGAAGAGAATTATTCCAAATCTGATCAAGTATTTTAAAATCAATTGCACTACAGGGAGAAAGATTGATAAGATGTGAACCAGTTTTTCACTGCTTCACCCCAGAAAATTTTTGGCAAGTTTGAATCAAGCAACAGACACCTAGTTCTTTCTAACAAAGTCCTATTCATCCTTTCAGTAACCTCATTTTGTTGTGGACTGTATGTAACAGTCCTATGTCTAAGAATGCCTAGATTACTACAAAAGGAATAAAAGTCTAGATTGCAGAACTTAAGACCATTATCAATCCTAATCACTTTGACCTTCCTATCCTTTAAATTTTGAATTAAAGTAATCCAGTTTTTAAACACCCACACAGTAGAATCCTTAGACTTTAACAGATGAACCCAAGTTTTTCTAGAATAGTCATCAACTATAAGCAGGAAATATTTAAATCCAGAAACAAAGTTAACAGGGGCAGATCCCCACAAATCAGCACGCAAGTACTCAAGTATATTATTTGACTTATGAATGCCTTTACCAAAGAATTTCTTTTCTGTTTTCCCAAAACACACTTTTCATAGAAATCAAGTTTATGTAAAACATCTTTACCAAAAACACCTTTCTTTTCAAGTAATTTAAGACCTCTTTCACCTAAGTGTCCAAGTCTTTTATGCCACAAAATAGTTTTATCATTTTCAGAGACTGCATTGAAAGACTTAGCACATATAGGATAAGTATTTAAAACATAAATTCCATTTGTTTTGGAGTACAAGCAAGTAAAAGATTACTTTTAAAGATACTTAAGTAACCTTTATGTAATCTAATATCATATGATTCAGAATCAAGCACACCAAGAGAAATTAGATTTCTTTTCAAATCAGGCATATATCTTATTTGATTTAAAACAAGTGTTCCGTTATTTTCAAGTTTTAACAGAACCTTACCAGTTCCCTTTGTATCACAAGTCACATTGTTTCCAAGTAGAGATAGCAAAAAAATCCGATCCGCCCCGTCAACCCGATCCGATCAGAAAAAATCCCGATCCGTGGATCAACGGATCGAAATTTATGTGATCCGCCCCGATCCAAAAATTCACGGAGCGGATTTGGATCGGGGCTGATCCGATCCGCCCCGATTCGCAATCCGACATTTTTTTTAATATAATTTTTTTATCATGTATAAAAATCTAATATGTAAATTTTGTAGCAAACTTTAATTTTTGGGAATAACCTGCAATCTTTGCATTTTAAAGAAAACACAATTTTCATGTTCTTCATTTGAAGAAAGAATTCCAATAAGTGATGGCAAAAAAACTCGATCCGTTGAATCGGCGAATCGGCCTCTATATGTCTCGTTTCAATAAAATAAATAAAATTTAATAAAAAATAATAATTTTTCTAAATTTTTTTAAAAAGATTTAATTTAAAATATATTTAAAAAAAATTAAAAATAAAAATAAAAAAATAATTCGGCGGATCGGTGGACCGATCCGCCCCGACCCGAAATTTGACGGATCGCGGGGCGGATCCGAATCGGACCAAAAAAATTCGGGGCAGGGCGGATCGGGGTCCGATCCGCCCCGTTTCCAACACTATTTCCAAGTTTCACAGAACAAAAATAATCACTACTGAAACTAGTAAATAAATCCCTTTCAGAGCATATATGAAAAGTACAGCCAGAATGAAGTATCCATTCATGCTTGTTATCAGATTCAGTAGTAACATAGACAATACCATTATTATCCCGTGTTGCAGCGCCAGTTTGATTACTGGTTCCTACTTCATTTTGTTTCTTAAAGAAGTCTTTAACATGATGTCCAGGTTTGCCAAATTAATAACATAGTCTAGGTCTAATAATATTATCTTGACCTCTAGAGTTATCTTGCCCTCTAAAATTATCTTGACTTCTGAAATTGTCTTGGCCTTTAAAGTTATACTGACCTCTCTGAAAGAAATATTCTTAAGCTTATAAGAATTATCTTTCTTTTGATAGTTACCCCTAACAGGCTTACTATTCATGTTATTCCAATTCCTGTTATTGTTTGAGGCATTCCAATTTTTATTGAAATTATTCGCAGGCTTTTTATCCCTAAAGAAATTCCTTTTCTTTGAAGTTCCTATAACATTATAGGCTTCTTTATGATTGTTTCTAAATTCCAGCTCCTTATTCTTAAGGGAAGTATGAACTATTTCAGTAGTCAGTTTTTGCCCACCGTATTTTAAGGCATTTCTAAGGTTTTTAAATTTATCTCCCACATCATTTAAAAGCCAGACAACTTTCTATTCATCGGTCAATTTTTCATCACAATTCAGTAGGCTTTGTATAATCTTATTAAACCCACTCATGTTATCTTCTACAACTTTGGAGGGGTCAAACCTAAAAGAAAAATATTGTTTCCAAAGAAAACATTTATCAGGTAATGAGACAGTGTCATAAACTTCCTCTAATTTATTCCAGAGTTCCATAGAAGTCTTAGTCTTACCTATTTATCTAATGACATTATCAGATAGGTGAAGAAATATAGTACTCCAAGCAGTTTCATCCATTTCAGTTTGTCTATCCTGAACTAGATTAACAGGCCAAGATTGATCAATAGCTTTAGCACACTTCATTTGAAGTAATAAGGCTTCCATTTTCTTGCTTCAGAGATTGAAATCTCCTTTGCCATTCCACACTTCAACATCTACTTTTATAGTGGCCATTGCAATAATGACCAAGAAAAGAATTTGAGAAAAGAATTTTTCAAGAACTGAAGCCTTATTTCTTCAAAGTTATCAGGCAAATAAAGAGAGGAATGTAGGACAATTCACAAAGAGTCTCAAGTATTCAGAGGCAAATCACAAAGTAAAATAAGATATAATGTGTCACTCAGTATCAAGATCAAGCTCCTTAACCAGTATAGTAATTAAGGTGATCACAATCCACAAAGAATAGTCACTCAGAGTGAAGACCACAAAGAATTTAAGGTACTAAAAAAAAGTTCTTCCAGTATATCTCTCAACCTACTTTGGGTCATCCCAAAACTCCCTCAAATTCCCGGATTTTCAAGAAATCTTGGACAAAGGCAAGTAAAAGGGTCCAAGAAAAAGCTTCTAGAACGGAGAGATTTTGGAGAGAACAAAAAATTTGAAAAACAAATAATAGTACTAAATGTGTAGTATGTAAAGATATCACCTTTTGCAAGATTAAGGTTACTACAGTTCCACAAAGCTTTAATCCCACAAAAATTCAATACCACCAAGTTTCAATACCACAAAGTTTAAGCACCACGAAGTCCAACAATATCCACGAAGCTTAGCCACCAAGGAGATGTGGGATCTCTTTAGAATTTTCAGTATATTTATAAAAATATACTGAGTTCTAAGATCTAAGGATTTTGACTCAGAATGAGACGACCCAGATACCAAAGTACAAAAAAAAAAAAAAAAAAACCCCTTTTTAAAAATTAGGGTTTCAAGAATTTTCACAAAGTAAAAATACCACGAAGATAAAACCCTAAAATCGTTTTTCAGAGAAACCACAAACAATCTTCCAGAAATCAAAAGATCCACCCACAAAGACTCTGGATCTACAAGATCTGAGTCGTAAACAGTGTATTCACACGAATTCCTAAGGCTCTGATATCATTGTTACGTATTTAGGTCTCAGAATCACCACAAATAAACCCCAAAATCTATGGAATGCTCCTCTATCAACACCTCACTTCTCTCAACCTAAGGGGATAATGGGTCTCCACCTAATAGAAGTGATCTAAATGTCTCTAACACTCCACCCAGCCAGGATTTTCAGATAGAAGATTTACAGGACATTCAAATGTCACACTCACCCCCCGTACATATCATCAATGGACTATCAGGCCTCTACTCCACACAATACCATTAGACATACTAACACTCGCTACTAAGACATCACAAACCCACTATGCATGCCAACACATTACACTTAGTAAAAAATGATTACACACAAATTCATGCAAAGTAACACATATCAAACAAGTTGAAATGCTACACAAAACAATGCATCGAATTAAGTAATCACACACATGCAGAAAGGATCACACACAATACCATTAGACATACTCACACTCGCTACTAAGACATCACAAATATGCATGCCAACACATTACACTTAGTAAAAAATGATTACACACAAATTCATGCAAAGTAACATATATCAAACAAGTTGAAATGCTACACAAAACAATGCATCGAATTAAGTAATCACACACATGCAGAAAGGATCACACAGATGCCCATGCAGCTACATCGAGCACTTATCCCCAATAAGCCTCGCTCGGATCTTTCCTAGATCCAGTGGTACCATTCGCCTCACCTATCTCCCAACACCATCCACTCTTATATCACATTTACCTACCGCACTAACTAGACCCAAAACCTTGCCATATCACGCTCCACCAAACTAGATCACCATGCCATCAAGAAAACCTAAGTGTTGTCATCTTATCCAAAAATGCACAAACACGACATGCAACAAATGCAATGACCACAAGTAAAGTATAGGCACACATCATAAAGAATCCAGCCAATCATACTTCCTAAGGTCACAGGCATATCTAAATGACAACAAAACATCTAGAGCGCATATATTAAATCCATACAGAAAATAATATATCAAAATTCACACAGAATATATGGCACGAATTATACAAATAATTCCTATGTCTATCAACAAGTAATGGTTACCAAGCAATGGCAACCACAATCCTAATGATCACCTCACACGATGATCCGCCAGTGCGATAAATAAAAGGTTTCAGGAAATTTACCAGAGCGGACTTTTTTGAGTCCGTAAATTAGGAGACAAGTGAACTTCATCACTTTAACGACACCACCATACACCCTAAAGTCTCCACCGAAAGTTGCAGTACACGAATCACCCGTCGACCAAACGACCACAGGGGCAAAATCGTCCAACTTTCAGTACAAAACTTCAAACTAAAATTCGTCAGTGCCAACGGCTCCACCTCAACGAGAGTAACAAACTGTCTTCAGACGTCATCGCCGGAAAATGACCTCACGAAACGCCGTCAGCCGCCACGCGCCGGCGGCCGGAAAAACAACCCATCACCAGAATGTGCGCCTCGACGTCCTGAACAAGCCTGTGGTCTCCGTTTCTCCAAAAGATCAAATATTTTGCCGAAATCAGCATTTTTCAGTCCGCCAGCCTCTTCTTCTCTGGCCAATAACTTCCGTTTCCACCGTCGGATCGGCGCCAAATTTTAGTCGAATCTTCTTCTCGACAAGCCCGTTGATATGGAGGTGGCCGATCGTCGATCGGAGTTTGGATCTTCCGGGATCAGCGTTTCAATTTCCGGTCAGATTTTGATTTTTGCATAGTTTTAGCCTTTCTTCTCCGATCGATATCTTCTGTTTCACCCGTCGGATCGTCCCCAAATTTCAGGAGAGTCTTCTCCTCGACAAGCCCGTTCTGAAAGCAATGGCCGATCGTCGATCGGAGCTTTGGATTGGCCGGAATCCCCCTTTTTCAGTCCGGACAGAATTTTGAAAAATGGACAGATTCGGTCTTCTTTTCCAGCTCCCTTTTTGGCCCGTTCTTGATCGATTTCCAACACCTTTTCCAGCCCAAAATCACTCCAATAGCTCTGATACCATGTTGGAATTTTGGTTGGGTCTTCGATACACCTCCGGGCTCAGTAAGCTCTCCAAAATCGACACCTCGACTTCGACTTCGACTCAACAACCACTACTCTTGGTTGCTCCAATATGGGAAGAACAAGAACAAGAGCAACAATGGAGGACTACCAAGCTAGAACTCCAAGAACGGTTGCTCTCTCTTTTCCCTCTTCCCCATTTTAAACTCACAACCTCTCTACTTCTCAACCCAAGACAATGGCAAGAGATGGATATATATAACATATTGGGCTAGGTCACGAGTTGGGCCAATCCTCCAAAAACCGAAGCCCAAGTTCAAAGCTCACGTCCATATCCACCACAATTGGGCCTTCCAAGTGGATCCCAAGTAACTATCAATTAAGTCACTTCGAGTGGCACCGTGTCGTTATCGAGCCGAACTATCAATCGAGGTGTCAATATATTCCCACAACTTTTTTACATCATCGCCCGAATTTATTGGGTATCAAAAACCCAACAACACAAATTACAGTTTTGCAAGGAATGGAATGTACCACTTCAAATCATCATCATCATCAAGTATATAGGTTAGCGAAATATTCATAGCTGACATTTCTATTCATGTGAATCATATCGTGAACGAAGCTTCATCTAATCATAGCTTCTTCGACAACTTGACATTAAGAGCTGCTAGAGTAACATTCCTAGAAACAACGACTGAAGTGGTTGTAGTACCCAACCATTTCCATGCATCGTCTACATTGATGAATTGGCCATCCTAGAATACAACCAATCTCAATGATTCACACATTCCTGCAATGGTAGAAATGTTTGGAGTCAAAATCGAGCAACTTTTAACTTTTACATTTTATTACATATCTTAATGTCATCATTAATGAGCAGTGTAAATATTTTGATATTTGTAAGGATTAAACTTCATTGTTCATTGTTCGCTAAAATTGTGTACCGCAAGCGCACGGATCGTGTACAAGTAATAAGTGAACTTTTTTAGTACGGGTTGTCGATCCTACGAGGAATGCATACTTAAGTTACGGACGTTAGTTAATTTAATTTTAACAACGAAGTCACACGATAAATTTTTGGATTGTTTCTGTGAATGCAAAATTTAAACAAACTAATTTTAAATTCTAACAACAATAAGGAAAATGAAATATTAAAAAGTTGGGATTCATTGTATTACTTAAACAATACTTAATTAATTTGCATTTTGTAAATAAAATTAACTACTTAAGATAAATAAATGCAAGACAATAATCATAAATCAAAGTACACAATATTAAAAGGCAATAATCATAAAATCAAATACTAAAAAACAAATAAACAAATAAACTAACTTAAACTAACTAAGTGAAGTTAAGTTAAGTAACACCAATCTTCCTAACAAAATACTATTTAGCCCATAATAAAATAATAACACTTAATAACTAATATAATCATTTCAATAAAAAGTTAAATAAAAGTTACAAAAAAAGTGGTAAAGAGAACTCCCCTTCAAATGAATGCCTTGAATTAAATTCTCCAATATTTCTTTACTTTGAATCAAGTTTCTCCATCAACCATTAAATTCCTCAACAACTCCAACATAATAGAGTAAATGTATCATAAATACCAAGAAATTTTAGATGAAATGTTAAGAAAAACAACAATAATAAAAACTTTAACAACCACAATAAGCTCAAAATGAAGGAGAGTTAATAAAAACACAATAACTATAATATTAAACTTGCATTGAATAAAGGAAGTTAGAGAGAAAAGTATAAGAAAATTGAAAAGAGGCATAAGAACTTACATACGTCGCAAAACGAGGATGATTTTCTACTTAAATGACCCCAAAATTGACTTAAACCCCTAAAATTCACGAAAATCCGCGTAAAACAGCCACATGGGCCAAACCAGGTCGGCCCAGAGTTTTTTTTAGCTTTTACAAAAGCGCTGCCGCGCAGGTTTAGAACGCGTGGTCGCGCAGTTGAATTGCGGCCAGCGACTTTGGTTTCTGCTTAAATCAGGTCTGAGTCACAACCACGGCCACGCAGCTTTGTCCTCTTTTAAATTGCAATGAAGTCCCCCACCTTTCAATTTTGGTCAATTTAGTCCCCACATTTTCCAATTTCTTTCAAATAGGCCCTTCAAAATTGCACTTGAGGTCCTTCAACTATTAGAACTTGCAATTTAGTCCCTCGATTAATTGCACAGCTGGTCCCAAACTTTTGAAAAGTGCCAGATTGGTCCCCCAAAGTTTTGATTTCAGCATATTTTGGTTTTCATTTATATTTTTTGGCCTCAAACTTAGATATTAACCTTTTTAAATATAATATATGTATAAATTAGTAGATATTTACTCAAAATATTACAAAAATACTAATTTAAGGGTATAAAAAGTGCATAAAAATGTACTTAACATTCATATATATGTCATCGTGCAAAAAATGTTGTCATTCAAAATTCTTTCTAGGACATAAGTGAACTATCAAGAATGACATTTTAACTATCTATCATAACACATCAAACTGTCCCGAAGAAGAAATGCAGAAAATTAAACTTCTCTCATTTGCACCCTATACAAGTTGAAGTGAAAGAAATAAATGAGATAATAAACAACTCAACTACATATTATACATCATTTCTTGATGGATTATCATTAATATCCAAATAGATAATGGAATAAAAATATAAAACATTTCTTCAAATTAAATTACATTTAGTCAAGAACATATTTATTAACCTAGTGTTGATCTTCATGGTGAATGTATCATTGTAAAATAAAAAATAACCATATTAAAAAAAAACAAGTCTGATCTTCCATTGACAAGTTTTTCTATTCTAATTTTCTTATTCAGTTTACAATTGTGTATCGAAGATAACACTTTTTGTTGGAGAGATAACCTCCAAAATGAGGAAAATGAGTTTTTTTTTTCGTATATGTATTGCCCATTAGATAATGACATATTTGGATAAAGAGATGATTGCTTCTCTTGGAAGGTACTAAATTACATGGATACTTGAGCGAATCTAGAAAATGTAAAAGATTAATCCAAAATCATGAAAAACGGTAAAAAGGACTTTTGTAAGTAAAAGTGGCCATTTATGCTAATGTTATTGAACGAGGCCAACTTTCAACTCAACACTACAATTTTTGGTCATTTACGTAAATCTCCCTTCTTTTTTTTTTTTTTTTGTACAGTCATTAGTTATATAATTTTAGCATTTGTTCTTTAACGCAATTACTACAATTAATAAATTAATTTATAAATAATACAATATTTCAAATCACTCTTTAATTATACATATTTTTTTTCTCTATTTTTTAATCACACATTTTACCTCAAAAACATAAATAAATCAATTTATAATTGTTATTATAGTGTTATCATCGAACGGAGCCTTTATTTTAGGCATTCTTGCGGTACCCATAGATATGCAACCAAAAAGGCTTATTCATACACATGACGGACCACAAACAATTGTAGCATTGCTGCGGTGGCTATAGATATGCGACCAAAAAGGCTCATCCATACTTCTATAGAGTACATAAAACACGAGCTTGTTTGCTAAAGCTAAAAATTTCACCACAATTTTTCAAACTCAATTTCAACCATTCATTCTTAGTCAAGCCCACAATTTTGATTTTTAAAACATTTTTAAATCACACATCAACCAAAAAATAAAAATAAAAAAACTACAAAAATCAAAACTTTTCACATTACCAAACAAGCTCTTAATTTCCATTTTAAAGTGTTCTTTTTACACTGAATGTGTGGATCTAATACAACTTATCTTTAGTTGTTCATGTATGTTTCTTGCATACGGGGATCCTGCATATCCCTTTCGTGGTTGTTCATCTGAGTAGAAATATATTTTCACAAGCAAACTCTAGGGCCCGTCGTAGATACATGGGGTGTGTCAGGACACAATAAGTTTGATGGAATAATGTGTCCAGGTCCAATTAGTTGGGCCGGACTTGGGTTGGCTCAAGTCCACAATCTTTAACCTAATTAGGTTTAGGTTATTCCTATAAGTACTAAGAGAATTGTAAAGAAATAGTTAGTTATTTTTCTTGATTGCTAGCACAATAATTCAGATAGTGACTTACTGTGTGGATCACCATTAGAGGCTGGACGATTGGACGGCTGTGGTAAAGATCTATACTACAACAACATCAGATTCTAGCGATTCATCAAAAGGTATAATTTCTATCACAAACTTCATCGTAGTGCAAGGTTGATCCGGTTTATGGTTTCAATTCTTTTAATTCCGCTATGCATGTTTATTTCGAAACCTTACAGTGGTATAGAGCCTACCTTGAAGCTTGTTGAAGTTTGTTTTGTTTTGATGTATTCACAATAATTGTTATTGAGATATTAATTTGATTTGCACAAATTAAATCTGAAAATGTTTTAGATTAATAGTTAAAAATCAGATTGAAAAAAAAAAAATTGTCGGAGAGGCGGCGCCGCCAGCGCCGCTAGCTGCACGTGGCAGCGGCGATCGTCGCCGCTGCTGGGTCGCAGCGCGAATGTCGTCGCTGCGCGCAGCAACTACTGCTGTCGCGAACAATGCTGCTGTTCGCGACAGCTGGTCTCCGAAAAAAGACGCGACGCGGCACAGAAGAGAAGGAGTCGATCGGTGCCGCAGCGGCGCACTGAAACCCTAGGGTTTCTGTGTGCTGAGTTGGGGACGGGGTGGGTTATGCAATTTTGGAAATTGCATACCCCCCCCCCTATGGGCAGGCCCTGTGCTTATTTTCAAAATTGAAAATAGATCCCTTTTGTTTTAAAGCTTTGCTGAAAGGTACCTATATTTTCGGAAATTAAAATTAAGGGCCTAAATTTTAAAAGGGATTCGAATAGGTCTTGATTATAATTTTATTTTGAGAAAATTTTAATAAAATTGTCTTTAAACAAAAATTTTGAATCTTTGACTTGACTAAAATATTGATTTTCTCATAAAATTCTAAGATAGACCTTACGTAAAATTTTAAAAGGTTGATCCAAATCCGAGTACGACTCAATTTGGAGATTAAAAATAAAATGGTTATTTTTTTATCGTCCCCATGAATAATGAGTTAATTGATTAATTAGATTAATTGATTAATTTCATTAATATAAAATTGATTAATATGATTAATTAATTGGCAAATCAATAAGATTGATTATTTTATTCGATCTGTTTTGTCTAAAAGGGTTTTAGACAATTAAAGTCTACGTTACAAATTTGGAAATTAATATATATTATTATTAATATTAGATATTAATTGTGTTAGGATCTATAGTGGATGATTATGGACTAGACCTATGTGATTGGTTGAATGTATGGTTTATTTAATTTTGCTTTTGTTAATTGGGCCTGCGTGCTTATCTTATTTAATTTATATGGGCCTGCGTGTCCATCTGATACAGGCCTGCGTGCCAACTAGTAAATGTTACAGGTAGGAGCAGATAGCAGTTATTGCATTTTGACATTCGATGTGGGATGCAATGTCCCCTAGGAAATAGACCAACTAGTCTTCTTCATGGCTCAAGGAGACTAGATAGATACCGTCCATAGTCATCCACACTATTATATGTAGGATTAATTACATGGTTGATGATAGTTAATTTACATACGATTGATGAGACGTTACAAACCCCTCAAATTAAATATTAAATTCGTATTAGTTAGTTAATACAAAATGCCTTCCATTGTTATAATGATAAACCAGAATCCCCCATCAATGTTAGCTTGTTGAGTCACTCAAGGTTGCGAGATGGAAGGTGTGTTTAATCATTATGAAATATACGATATTTCTGAACAAATGGGTAGAATTTAACCATAGTTCATCTCTTGTTAAGTCACTCAAGGAGATAAATTTTGGAGGCATGATCAAGTGAACGCATAAGATGTGCAAGACAAAGAGCTGTCTACTTGATAATCTAGGAGTCACATAGAGATGTGATTGATAAGTGTATCTACATGGAAGTTTTATTGGAGCTTGTTGAGTCATTCAAGGTTCTAATAAAATGAAAGGGATCCTAGCCTACTGGGAATCATATAGATTCTACCAATTAATGTAAATAGGGGGTCATTAATTCATGTCAAACAATGGGGGTACATATTAATTTAATAAAGTCCAAATTACGTTAATTTTTTTATTTAATTTTTGTTCTATTTTTGTCATTTCAGTTATTGAATAATGAGTAACCATATAAGTTTGAGAAGCATACTTGATGCTAACATGCTTACCGGACCAAATTTTTTGGATTGGCATCGTAATGTGAGAATCGTTCTCAAGCATGAAAAAATTGGATATGTCATTGAGCAGCCAATGCCGGAAGTTCCTACTGAGGAAGCTACGCCGGAAGAAGTGCAAGCTTATAATAAACGCAGTGACGGCGACAATACTGCAACATGTGTGATGCTTGCAGCTATGTCACCTGAGTTACAAAAGCAGCACGAGGGTATGGATGCTCATACCATTATATTTCATCTCAAGGAGTTGTATGATGAACAGTCTCGAACTGAGAGGTATGAGACATCCAAAATGCTATTTAGAGGTGTGATGGCAGAAGGATCTTCAGTTAGTTCTCATGTGCTGAAGATGATTGGCTTTATTGAAAAATCGGGCCAATTGGGTTTTGCTATGGATCAAGAACTAAGTGTTGACTTAGGTTTACAATCCCTGCCTGATAGCTATTCACAGTTTATTATAAACTTTAACATGAATAAGATTCAGTGTACCCTACCTGAGCTGCTGAATTTGCTGAAAACTGTTGAGCCCAACATCAATAAAGGTAAAGGGCAGATCTTGAACATTGACAATTCTAAGGGAACTAAGAGGAAGTCCAACTTGACCTTTAAGAAAGGATCCAAGAAGATCAAGTCTACTGGAAAAACAGTCAAAGCCGACAAAGGAAAGTCCAAGTCTAATGACCCTTGCTTTCATTGTGGAGGTAAAGGACATTGGAAAAGGAACTGCAAGGTTTACCTCGCTAGCTTGAAGGGTAAGAAGTCTAATGAGGCTACTTCAGGTAATTATTTTATCGAGGTTTTTATGTCTGCTCCTTTAGATTCTTGGGTATTGGATACCGGATGTGGATCTCATATTTGCACAAATATGCAGGAACTAAAGAATAGTAGAAGACTACAGAAAGGGGACGTGGACCTACGAGTGGGAAATGAAGCAAAAGTTGCTGAATTAGCTGTAGGAACCTACTATTTATCGTTCCCCTCGGGCCTTGTTTTAGAATTAAAAGACTGCTATTTCATTCCCTCCATTACTAAGAACATTATTTCAGTTTCATGTCTGGACATGGATGGTTTTTCCATTGAGATTAAGAATAAATATTGTTCTTTTTATCTTAATAAATTGTTTTATGGTTGTGAAAAATTAATTAATGGCATCTATGTTCTAGACATGCAAAATACTATAATGAGTATAGAAAACAAAAGGCCTAAGAAAGATAACGTTAATAATTCCTACCTTTGGCATTGTAGGCTTGGTCATATAAATGAAAAACGCATATCCAAGTTGCATAAAGATGGATACTTGGACACAAATGATTTTGAATCATTTGATAAATGTGAATCATGCCTTTTAGGAAAAATGACCAAGTCACCCTTTACTGGAAATGGAGAAAGGGCTACCGACATTTTGAGCCTTATACATACGGATGTATGTGGACCAATGTCAACAAATGCTAGAGGAGGTTTCTCCTACTTCATCACTTTCACAGATGACCATTCTAGATATGCATTCATCTATTTAATGAAGTTCAAGCATGAAGCCCTTGAAAGATTCAAGGAATTCAAGCAAGAAGCTGAGAAACAAAACTGGTAAGAGCATTCTCACACTTTGATCTGATCGAGGTGGAGAATACTTGAAAGAAGGATTTTTAAGTTATCTTAAAGAGAATGAGATTCTCTCGTAGTGGACTCCACCGTATACACCACAACATAATGGTGTATCTGAAAGGAGAAATCGCACTCTCCTTGACATGGTGCGATCAATGATGAGCCGAGCAGTTCTCCCAAAAACATTTTGGGGTTATGCACTTAACACTGCATGCCACACACTAAATCTTGTCCCATCTAAGTCGGTTGATAAAACTCCATATGAGATATGGAATGGGAGAAGGCCTAATCTCTCATATTTGAAGATTTGGGGTTGCGATGCTTATGTGAAGCTTTCAAAATCGGATAAATTAGATGTTAAATCCGAAAAATGCCTATTTGTAGGGTATCCAAAGCAAACAGTTGGATATTATTTCTATAATCCCACCGAGATGAAGGTCATCGTGTCAAAACATGCTATATTCTTAGAGAAAGAGTTCATTCTAGAGAGAGCAGTGAGAGCAAAGTAGAACTTGAAGAAATTCAAGAAACTACAAGAGAGGTAAACCGATTAGATGAACCAGTGGCTGTGTCTAATATTGATGAGACACAAACTGGTAATGGGGAATCGCCAT